>PVJL010010423.1:0-34935 GCA_004026885.1 Lyroderma lyra | reverse complement strand
GATCCTGGGGGCCCCCTGCCAGCAGATAATGGGGAGGGTTGCTCAGGAGGAGGGGGCAGGGGCTTCTGGCTCCTTCTTCTGACTTTTGGTCACTGAGTAATTCTGCTTTTTGGTGACTGCTTGTAAGTCGACCTCATTGGGTTCGATGCGTTTCGCTGACCGTCCCTTCCCCCGCCGCCCCCCGCCACGGTCACTGCCCCTTGAAGGTGCGGATTTCTGGGCCCAGGAGTCCTGTCCACTCCTCCCCGCTCCGCCAGGCCCCAGCCCACCCCAAGTCACTTCCACTGTGTACTGGTTCGTCCGTCCCGGGGTTTTACGGTGAGCTGGTGGGTCTGTCACGTCCTGGCTCTGTCCCAGGGCCACTTCTCCAGGAGGGGCCGGCAGGAGCTCAGTTCGGTTTGGCACGAGTGGAAAAGCTGCATTTTGAAGCTCCCTCCGTCCCGGGGCCGAGGGCAGAGGTCCGGCTCCAAGGTGCCACACACGGTTCCCTTCAGTCTGAGGCTGAACAGAGCAGGCTGGGGGTGACTGTGTGACCCCGCTGCTGAGTGGGCGCCCTGGGTGGTGCCAGGTGGGGGCAGCGCGCCCGCCAGAGCAGGGTAAGCTTGCTCTGCAGTGGGGGAGCTGCCCGGGGTTGGGTTACCTTACGGGCAACCAGTTCTGTTCAGAGGCGTCTCCTATGCTCAGCGTTCAGCGCTGCACAAAGCAAGCAGAACCTCCAACCCCCATCGCGGTGTCTCGTCTGGAAGAGGCGGCAGTCACAGCCGTTTCCTGGGTCCCAGGCTGTCGGTGCCCCTGGATTCACCCGGCATCGGAGGGCAGGGGCCTGGCGCTCCTGCTCCTCACCGCAGGGTCTGACCCTCCGAGAAGGAGGCCCGAGCTCGCCTGGGGCGGCCTCTTGTGGGACTCTGAAACCTGCCCGCCGGCTCGGCTGTTTCCGCACATCCGATCGGTCCTTTCCCCTAGAGTCAGCATCCTGCACCGTCCTGGGTCACGTGTGGTTCCGTGGTGACCGGGAGAGCACACAGGCGGCCGGCCTGCCCTAGGACTGTGGACATACTGGGAGGCAAGGGACCCTGCCCTCCTGGTCCCGGGACCCACTGCTCTGAGGGTGCGGCAGACGCTGCTCTTACTCCTCTGTCACTCCTGGGTCCCCTCCAGGCCGCATGTGTTAGCAGCCCATCAGATTTCATGGGCTTTTAAGGTTTCACTTGTGCCATGCACTGGCCAGAGAGACTGCAGGGTTTACACTGCAGAGGAAGCACTGCACGGAACACACATGTACATGCATGGGCTGTGCACGGAACTTAGCGTACATACATGTGCACACATGGGTCGTGTGTGACACACACATGTGCACACAACTTGTGTGCCCAACACCACACATGCATGTACATTCATGGGCTTTGCATGGCACATACCACACATGCATGCACACACACGGGCTGTGGGTGGTACGGGGGCCAGAGCACAGGGGCTGTGGCAGGTGCAGGTGAGACGGGAACTGGCTGTAC
This sequence comes from Lyroderma lyra, assembly GCA_004026885.1. Taxonomy (NCBI): domain Eukaryota; kingdom Metazoa; phylum Chordata; class Mammalia; order Chiroptera; family Megadermatidae; genus Lyroderma; species Lyroderma lyra. The sequence goes on along the minus strand of PVJL010010423.1, from coordinate 33,424 downwards.
GTGTGTCCCCAAGCTGCCTGGGCCCGTGGGCCCTCAGCTCCAGTCCGCCGGGGAGGCCCCCCAGGAGATCATAGGTCAGCGGTGCGCTGTGCGACACCACAGTTCTGGCTGGGGGACTCCTCTGCTCTTGCGGCTTCCAATCCTACAATCCTCTTGCAAAACTAGCATTCGGGGGGTCTTAGTCCATAAAACGCTAATATACGGGGCGTGCACTGTGCTGCAGGACCTTCTCACCCAGGGCCTCCTGCACCCACGAGCAAGTTCCCAAGCCCCACCCCTGTGGGATGAAAACACTGTATCGGGGATGTGCAAACACTGTATCAAGGGTGTAGCAACAGCATATTGGAGGGCTGGTAACACTGTATCTGAGATGCAGTCGCACTGTACGTGAGATGTGGTAACGTTCTGCTACTAAGGGCCCAGGTGTCAGTGGCACAGGGAAGTCCACGCCCACCTTCTTCTCCACTTGAGCTATTTTCTGTTACTTTGAAGAAGGAGAGACGGCGGTGCCTGCAGAAACCATTGCTCAGACTCCGCAATGTGCGTCCCCTTCGGGGTGAGACGCACCGTGCTGCGGCTACGGGAGGGCCCGCTCCGACCGGCTTCTCAGGCTTGTGGGCTGTCCGGCCGGTCACTTGTAGTAGAAGCTGCCAACCCCCATTCTCGGGCAGAGGAGAAGGAGACGCTCTCATGACATCACACCAGCACAGACTATTAGCACTTAAGGAAGAAGAAGTTTAACCAGTTCGGTAAATAAAAAAATGATACTTTCTATTTTAATTAGCTTTAAAAATTGCTAACGATATTGGAGTTTGTTTCATATTTATCTCGTCCCCTGTATGTCACTGGGGGAAAGTTGTGCTTTCTGACATTCTGGGTCTTGCTTGGCCTTCACTTCCCTTTCTGGGCTCGTTTTCACTGGAAATACTGAGTTCGTCTCGGTTGGATTTGGGGTGCGTTGTGAGGAGAAGCTGCGAACCCCTGCGTTCTTCCCGCAGTCTCTCTGGTCACTCGTTGCTGTTGAACATTTAAAACTCCGAACTGTGTTTTTCAAAAAATGGCCCAAATCGCACGTCTTCAGCTTCGTAACTGGAAGGAGCTCGGGGGGCAGCGTCCCTGGTGTGACTGACTTTGCCGTGACGCTGGCTGCTGGGGAGCCTGCTCCGCCTGGCAGGGAGCCGCCACCGTCCCTTCTCCCCACTGGCGAGCCCATTGCCAGGAGCGACTGGGCGGCTAGTGGGCAGCAGTTCTCGTTATAGGACTGACTGGGAATGTCCCCGACAGCCTGAGGGGTTACTGTGTGCACCTCACAGAAGAGGCGAGGCCTGAGGTAGCAGGTCCGGGCCAGTCAGCCTGGGGCCTGTGTGGTGACGGGAGCCCGCGTGTGGCAGGACACGTGGCCACCCTCCTGTCGGGGACCCGGCCCCACCGCCTTCTCCTCACGCAGGCCTGGCTCGCCACCCCGGGCTCACTCTGGCCTGTCAGTGGTCCCGGGGGGCCCCCACAAGATTCCGAGGGCCCCCTGCTGAGGGCTCATGATGGGGGTCAAGGTTCACAGCGTCCCTTTATGCCACACTCTACGTCGCTCCACCCGGGCGGTCAGGGTCACGATGGCTATGAGAGGCCCTGGGCCGCTGCGGGTGTGGCCACGGGGCCCTGGCGTGGGGCGCCCTGTGACGTGTGGTGTCCCCACAGGTTTGGAAGGCACTTCGAGTCCCCGCTGCTGTGGCAGAGCATCGTCATGATTGTCGCCATGCTGCTGATGCTGAAGCTCTGCACCGAAGTCCGTGTGGCCAACGAGCTGGGCCTTAAGCGCCGTCTCTTTGCAGGTTGGTGACAGCAGCGTGGGGGTGAGGCCACTCCGTCTGCGAGCGCGGTGCCCCTCGTGTGCGTGCATCCCCGTGGCCCAGGCGGCCTGCTTCCCGGTGGACAGCTGTCCATGAGTGACACCGGTGTCCTCGGCGTGCAGCTGACTCCGAACGTGGTCTGATGTGATGCAACCCAGCCGGTGGCTCAGCCGCTGGGAACTGGGCCAGTTATTGACCGGCCTCAGAGCCGGGGTTGTCACCTCATCACGCCCCCGCGGGCTCTGGGCGGGGACAGGAGCCCCGTTTCTCTGCTCAGGTCCCAGCAGGATACTGCTGAGCAGGCAGCTTTCCCTGACTTGGCGTGTGGCGTGTACGCAGACCCCGTCCCCACGGCCCGGCTAACGGCACCGCCTCACAAGCCTGACTCCCAGCTGTGTCCACCTGCAGCTCCGTGGGTCCGTGGCTCACAAAGCGGAAAACGCGTCTCCCCGCGGTGCCCCCCGCTTTGGGGAGTTCCTCCCGGCCGACGCCGTGTTCCAGCACCCACCTGGCGGGCGTCCGTCACGCGGAGGGTGGGTGCTACACCCCCGGCGCCCTGCGGGCTGCTGCACCCCGACAGCCCGCACCCCGGTTTCGTCTGCGAGTGCGCGCGTCCAGCCCCAGGCTCGCCGAGCCAGCGTGCTCTGTGGAGGGCTTGCCCTGCGCTTCCGGTCCTGCCGGTTCCCTCCTCCCCCACAAGCTTCTGTTCTTCGCGCAAGAGGGACACGTGCTCACTCCAGGCTCTGGGGGAAGTAGGTCGGGCGCCAGCTCTGGTGGAGCGTGCACCGGTCAGTGTCACTTAGCGTGTGAAGGTGACCACCCTCTTCCTGGTGAGCTGTGTCCTTTACCTCTTGTCCGTGGGTCTGTTCCGTCCCCCCGTCCTGACTGGGGACATCACAGCGGGGCTGGGGCCGACTGTGTTGATGGTCTAGCCTGGGGAGCGGGGCCACCATGAGGGCCAGCACCGGGCCCGCCAGTGTCTCTCGGGTGAGGGCGTTCTGCCCCGGCTCCTCCCCTGGTCTGTGTTCCATGCCCCTTGGAGCCTCACCTTGACTTTGGCACGGGCGCTCCCGGCCCACGGCTCCTGGCACAGGCGGTCTTGGCCGGGAGAGGACACTTGGGCCGTGGCTCTGAAACAGGAGACCGGGCTCGGTGACCTTGTTTGACGTGGGGCATGGGCGCATCCTGTGCAGCCGTGCGTGCTGCCAGGCCACGGGGCAGCGGACACTCGACACGCACGTGATCCCGCTGAGGTCCAAGCTCCCCTCCCGCGGGGACCCCGCACGCACTCGGGGGGGCACGGGCGAGGGCCGGGGGCTGCTCAGGAGGGCCCTGCGTGGGGGTGTGGGTGTCTGACCACGTGCTTCCTCCGGACTCGCCGTGTTCCGTGTCAGCTCTTCCAAGGGGCCTTTCTGTTCTGTTCAGTAAAATCGGTGACTCTCAGTCTGCAGGGCGAGGCCTGGGGTCTGACCACGGAGGTGGGCATGGTAACCGCCCCGCACGCCCACGCCGGGGGCTGTGACGTGTCACCGCACGTAGCAGACGGCTTCGCAGATGTGACTGAGGTTGGGGCCTCCAGTAGGTCATCGGGTGGCCCGTGACGTCACAGGGCCCTGTGGGTCGGGGAGGAGCCATGAGCTGGTCAGAGGTGACAGGGACTTCACTCTGCTGCTGGCTTTGCAGGTGGGTTGGGGGCCTGCCCTGGACCCCGGACAGCCTTCAGCTCACAGCCAGCAAGGACGCCCTGCGTCCTCCGGCCACGGGGCACCAGCTTCTGCCCACACGTTGAATGAGGAGGAGCTGGATCCCACGAATCTGCAATTTGGGGCTCGGGGGCGGGGCCCAGATGGGGCGGGGCCAGGAGGGGTGGTCCTTCGCCGGTCCCTCCCCTATCTCTCCCTCCATCACTCACTCGCTCCCCGCTCCCCGGGGTCCGGGTCCGTGCTGGGACCTCGGGGTGGGGGGCACCTGCTGGGACGTCCGCACGCGGCCTCACAAAATGGCCCGGGCTTCCGGGGCGCGTCAGAGGGGACCGGTGGACGCTGCGCCTCTGGCCTCTGGCCTCGGGAATCCCGCGGGCCGCGCACAGGGGTGTGGGGGTCCTCGGGGGGACGTGGGCCCGGCCCGGAGCGTGTGTCGAGCCCGTTTCCCCCTCCTGCAGTCCGGCTCCCGGCCCGCAGGCTGCTGGCCCCGGGGAAGCTGGCCCCGTGCGCTCACCCAGCCCGCAGCCCGCGCCGCTGTCCCCGCCCCGTGCTGTCCCGCGCGGTCACAGCCCGACGTCCTGCACTTCACGCTGACGGTGGTGTGGCCTGGGGAGGGGCCCAGTCTGTTGGCACCAGACCTGCGGGAGCAGTCCCCCGCCCCCCTCTTCTGGGACCTTGACTTTTCGGGGAGGAGCCAAGGACCGGTGACACGTCTAAATCGGAGAAATAGAAGCAAACAGCTGAGGAAAGCCCCCTGACTCTGGGTAGCCTGACCCCGAAGGCCCGGCGGGTGGAGCTGGGGCGGGAGGTGGCCGAGGACAGGACGCCGCAGTGTGTGGGTGCTGCGCTGCTGCTTTGTGACACCCTGGCACCGCTGTCCCCAAGTCCTGGCGTCTGGCATTCCTTTTCCGCTGTCCGCTTGCAAACACCCATTTCTAGGTAGAGTCCACGCGGCCGGGGGCGTGGCACAACCTTTGACCCCGCCTCCGCTTTCTGGTGACCACTCACGGACCCTCACTCCCGCTTCACCATGCCTCCCAGGGACCCCCGGCAGGCGCTCTGGCTGTGTCTGTGGGGGCTGGGCCTGCTGCCTCGGGGGGCACCCAGGAGGGGGGCCTGGGGGGGCTGCTGGCGGGAGAGCGGGGTGCCTCCGGGTCCAGTCAGCACCCCAAGCCCGCTGCAGCCGGGTGGGGTCACCGCGCGCTGCGTGGCCTCCCGAGCCGCCTGCGGGGACCCACTGCCCTGGGGCCTGCACCCCGGCGGGTTCCACCGCGCACAGCGGACTGCGGGAGGCTCCATGACCCCCGGACCGGACGCCTTCAACCAGCGCGTGCTGACTTTTCACTCTGGCCCCCACTTTTCTCCCCTTTCTCAAAACACTTCTTTGGGAAGAGGGTAAGTTTGGTGGAAAATAGTTCAAAAGTGGATTTCTTAATGCACAGAAACCAACATCCTGTCGCTCTTCTGTCCCCGTTTTTTTGTTGCCGTTAAAGAAAGAAATGCAAAAAGGGCCGGAGACGCCGCTGACCAGGTTAAAACCCGTGTGTTTTGTCTTTTCTTCCATTCTGTTTCTTTTTAAATGTAGCTGCAGATAATAAGGATGAAGAAGTCAGAGTCCCCCCCAGGCGGTCGTATCTGGGTACGTACCCCACTGCATGAGGCTGCGCGCGAGGACGTTTGTGCCCCTCGTCGCAGCTCTGTCCCTGCTGCCGTTACCTCCCTCTGTGCTTGCCTCCTGGCCGTGCATGTGCCCTGTGTGACCGAGTGTGGCCCTGTCCCCAGCAAACTAACCCAGCGCAGCCTGCTGTCCCCAAGCATGGACTGGTTCTGAGAAGCCTCCGGGTGGGGGGGTGTCTGAGAGGGACAAAGAGGTCGTCACCAGGTCTGGAATCCTTTCGTTGAGTTTCCTCTGAGGTACTTGATCCTTTGGGATGCTATGGTAACCGCCATTGTTTTCTTAAATTTCACTTTGGAGTGTTCTTTGCTACTTTGCAGAAATAAAATTGATTTTCACGGACTGATCCCATATCCTGCAACTTTGGAGAGCTCATTCCTTGGTTGCAATAGCTTTTCAGTGGGTGCTTGAGGGTCGGGCTGCTTTTTCTTTTTTGCCTAATTCCCCTGCCTGGGAGTGATGAGAGTAAATGTGCTTGTCTCACTTCCTGGTCCCAGAGAGAGGGCAGTGCGTCCGTCACCGGGGTGGGGGGCGGGTTTTACACCGAGCCCCTTAATTAGGTGCCTCTGCTTGGAGGGTTGTCGTCATGAAAGGATGTTCAAGTTGTTCAGATGCTTTTCTGCGTCTGTGGTTTCTATCTTTTTTCCTACTGTATCTCGTGGATTGATTTTTGTACCAACCTGGCATTCTTGGGATAGATCCCGCAGATCACAATGTAGAATCCTTTTCATAAACTGCTAGATGCTGTTTGCTGGTATTGTGTGGAGAGTGTGTGCCCGGTATTCAGGAGATTCTGATCTTTATTTTTCTGGTGATGCCTTTGGTTTTACTATCAGGGTAGCACTGGCCTTATAAAATTAAGCGGGGAATGGGAGGTGCTTCCTCCTCTGCTGTGTGTTTTCAGGACTTTGTGAAGGATTAGTATCAGTTCTTTATTAATTAAAATTTAAATTGAGATATATGTGACACACAACGCTGTGTAAATGTAAGGTTTATGTGTGGGCTCAGTGGGACGGAGAGCATTGGTGAGCGTCTCATCCCAGCAAAATGTGACCATCACTGACGGAGCTGTGGCCCAGGGAGTGCAGCCATGGGGCAGGAGACAGGCTGACATGACCCCCAGCCTCGGGGACTTGGTTTTTAAACAAAGCTGCCATTGGGCACTCAGCACGTGGCAGGCACCGTTTTCTGTTTTTCATGAAACTGCTGACTGAATTCTATGTCGGCCTTGTGGAGTGGACTATGATTTCCCCTACTTTAAGGATGAGGAAACTGAGGCACAGACAGGCTGGGTTACCAGGTAGGAGGCCACACAGTAGGAAGGGGAGATGAGGGCCTCAGAACCTTTGTTCCCGCCAGGCCTGTGCCTCACCTGGCCCCCTGGAAGCACTGCCCCCTCCCTTAGGGTGGGCTCTCACCCTGGGCACAGGGCTGTCCCCTTCTGTGCCGGATTTCAACTCTGCCTGGCAGTTCTGCCAGCTGTACCCCACTCGCCACTGTTCTGAGGACCCCAGGGGGTGGCCTTGACCCCCATACCCCTCATTAGCCCGGGGCCTGGGGCTGACTGCCAAGCACTGGGTCCTTGTGCTTGCTGTCCCCCGTCCACTGTCCCCTGCCCACTGTCCCCTGCCCACTGTGCACAGAAGCAGGACCACTGTGGAGCCCAGGCGCCCACATATGGGGCAAGGACGTGGGGTGAGGATGTGGGGCATGTGACTTCCCACACAGGGGTGAGCCTGACTCTTGTGAACCTGCAGCCAGCCCGGCCTGCAGGCCTCATGGTGGTGTGTGGGTGGGGGGCGGGGCGTTTGCAGGCCGCCTCCCAGGGTTCCCAGGCTGTCCTGCCCTGTCCTGTCCTGTCCCCACAGGCAGCCCCTGCTTGCCTGGCACTCAGTCCCTTGTTGGGCCCACTGTGCGCCACATGCTGAGGACCCTGCTGTGTGAGCCCCTCCCTTCCCTGGACAGCCCCTGGGCAGTCTCAGTTCCCCCAGGGAGCGGCCAGAAGCTCGGTGACCCCGGGCAGCTTCTGTGAGAGACAGGAGCAGCCCCGTGGCCTGACCCTTCCTCCTCAGTTCCTCTTGGGGCACACGGGGTCTTCAGAGAACAGGACCATCTCGAGGGTGGTGACGCCCCCAAAAGTGGGGCACGTCGAGGCCCACGGCTGTTGGTGTGGCTTCACGGGGTTCACACCCCTGTCTCCAGAGGTTTCTGGTCATTACGGTGGGGGCTGAGCTGCCACTGGGGGGCGCCCGCCGCCCGCCGCTGCGGCCTGGCTCCCGGGGGCGGGGCGTGGAGGGACATTCCGAGGCTGCTCTGAAGCGGACGGACTGGCCTGGACCCCGGGGAAGGCCGCACCGGGGTGCTGGCGGGGCTGCTGGCCTGAGGGCTGCCTGCAAACTGCAGGAGCCCAGAGGCCACGTAACCGTGTGCCCTAGGGGCGTCTCGCTGGAAGCTTAATAAGGACGCACGGCCCAGAAGTGACCCCGCGGTGCGCAGGTCACCCTGAGGCAGGACGGACCCGGGTGGGGGCACCTGTAGGGAGAGGCCGCTTGGCCCCTCACCCCTGCCCTGAGGCGAGCGTGTGGACAGAAAGCCGAACGTCCAAGCTGCGTTCACAGTTCGCCCCTCGCGGACCTGGCACCCCAGCCCCAATTCTCCGCTGCGGACTGGCCGTGCGCCCCGCTGGACGGGTGACCCGGCCCGACCTCCCGGGTGGGGGAGGGGAGGGGCACGCTCGCGGCCCCCACCGGACCCTGCAGGCCACGTCCGCTCTCTCACGGCGCGGGGTGATCGCGTGGGATCTGCTCCAACAGTTTACTTCGCCGTAGAGACAAGAAACGCTTAACGACGAGACACACACCCTGTGGGCGCACCCCCGGCCGAGGAAGTGAGCCTGGGCAGCGGCCCCGCCACCCACGCCACCCCCCCTGCCAGTGCCTGCCACCCCCACCCGCCCCTCCGCCCCTGCTCCAGGCCGCCTGCACCCGCCCCTCGGGGCTCCGCAGCAGGCAGTGTCCCCTGGGGGCGGGGAGATGCAGTGGAGCTGGCAGAGGACAGGATTGGGGTGCTGGGAGAACGGGGTGTACGCGTGCAGGCTGCACACATGCCCTCCCCTCCCGTCATGCCCTCGCCCACGCCTGTGGGCCTTTTCCCCATGGGAGAGCCCCGGGGGTCCGAGGGCTGCGCCAGGCTCCTGCGTCCCGCCCCCAGTTCCCTGACCCTCCCCAGGACCTGCCGTGTTCACCGGCCAGAGCCCATGAACCCCGTGGAATGTGCTGATCGCTGCGAGTGCCCACGAGCTTGGTTTCTGCAGGACGCATCCACGGGGCAAATGACAGTCTGTCCCCTAAGGTGCAGTGGTAGTGATGACACACCTTGGCTTGGCCCTGGTGGCGGAGCGGTCAGAACCGTCACTCCTTTGCATCTAAAGACGTGGACACCCGTGACCCACACCCTCAGGGCGGGGAGGGGCGGCCTCGGGGGTCCCGGCTCCTTAGCTGCACGCGCTGCTGCGCATGACTGCGGGGGCCGCGTCCCTCCCGTCCAGTGAACGTCTGGACCGGTGTCCCCACTAGTGCCCTGACTCACAGCAGTTGGGGCGTCACAGCTCACACCGCCTCTTCTCACGGCCCTCGTCCTCTTCACGCAGCTCACATCCTGTCCTCACGCTGCCCTCGACCTGCGTCCGGCTCACGTGTCCCCTCCCTCTTGCCCTAGACTTTGACCCTCACCACTTCTGGCACTGGAGCAGCTTCGCGGACTACGTGCAGTGCGTGCTGGCCTTCACGGGCGTGGCCGGCTACGTCACATACCTGTCCATCGACTCGGCCGTGTTCGTGGAGACCCTGGGCTTCCTGGCCGTGCTGACCGAGGCCATGCTGGGCGTGCCGCAGCTGTACCGCAACCACCGCCACCAGTCCACGGAGGGCATGAGGTAGGCGGGCGCGCCGCCCCCGCTGGGCCTGCAGGCGCCCCTGCCCACCTGTCCGGCAAGAGCCAACGCGCACCAGCCCGACCGCGTTGCGTCCAGTTGCATTTGCAAAGCTGCCCGTTCCAGAGCAGCTCCCGCCTGACACCCTCCCGAGGGCGGAGAGCTGTGTTGGTGCAGCAGCGGGGGGACTCGGGGACCCTCGTGAAGCAGGTGATGGTGGAGCAGGTGACCGTGGCAGGGTCTGAGAGCCCCGCCCTCAGGGCTGTGGGGCGGAGCCTGGGTGGGGCGGGGCCTGGGTGGGGGCGGCAGAAACTTACACCCCAGTATCTCATTTGCTTTTGGGCGGCTGCACTTGGCCTTGCCTTTCCCATTTCCTTTCCCGTGGTTCGCTGCGTGCCTCTCCTTGCCTCGTCGCGCTCACTAGACGCCCACACTGTCCCCCAGCGGACTTGCCGCCTGTCCCCAGTCCTAAGGCGGAGGCGTCCAGGGTTTCGCCGGTGGGTGTAAGAGCAAGTGCAGAAAGTTCTCTGCTCCTGTTTTTCTGAAGGTTTTCATGGTCAAGGAGTGTTGGACATCGTCAAATACTTTTTCTGCATTGATTGATATGGGTCATGTGACCATTCTTCTTTAGCCAATGATCCTTGCATTGATGGTTTTCACATATTGATGGAGCCGGTCCTGCACCCGCGAAGAAAGCTCCCTGGAGGTGGTGTGTGCATGTTGAATAAACGGATAGAAACCCATGGCTCAATTCTGCTTGCTGATATTTTAAAGATGGTTGTGTCTGTATTTATGAGGAATACTCGTGTATTTTTCTTTTTTCCTTGCACTTTTTTGGCTTTGGTATTAAGGTACAACTAGTTTCATACGATGAATTGGCAGTCTTCTATTTTCCCAGAAGAATAGTGCAGAATTGGTGTTAACTCTTTTTAAGCATTTATCCAAATTCTGCGATAAAACCATCTAGAACTGGATGTTTCTTTTTTGTGAGTGTTTGTAGATTCAGTACCCTATTGGGTAAGCTGGGGTAGGGTAGGGTTGTGAGGAAGTGGTACATTTAACCTAGGTCGTCCCGTGTGTGTGGAGTTGCTGATACTATTCCCATCTCGTTGGTGACGTTTGCAGGGTCTGTAATGATTCCCGTTCCACTACTGGTATTTTCTCTTTCTAGAACATTGTCAATTTTATTGATCTTTTCAAAGAATCAGCTCTTTGTTTTGTTGATTTTCCTGTTCTAAATTTCACTGGTACTTGCTTTTACCTTTATTTATTTAGATAATTAATGTAAGACTTTCTTTTCCAATGTAAGCGTTTAGCGCTCTGCTTAGTACTGCTGTAGCTGTGTCTCACAAACTTTTATTTTCATTGCATTCATAACAGTGCAGGTTTATTTCCTTTAAGACTTTCCATTTGACCTGTAGATTCTTTAAAAGTGTCTTTAGAGATACTTTTTGTCTTTTCATTACTTATTTCTAAATTGATTCTATTGTGTTTAGAGTATGATTGCAATTCTCTTAAATTTGTTGAAATTTGTTTTATGGCTCAGAATATGGTCTGTCTGGGTAGGTGTTCCATGGGCACTTAAAAAGAGTATGTATTCTGCTGTTGTCAAGTGGAGTGTTCTTTAAATATTTATTAGACTTTGTGCTGATGGTGGTGTTGAGTTCTGTATTGCTGCGTTCTTGCCGAGTGTGAGAGAGGAATGTTGAAGTCTCAGCTGGAACTGTGGATTTGTCTATTTCTAGTTTTAATTCTAGTAGTTTTCAGTTGACATATTGGCAGCTTTGCCATTCAGTGAGTACACATTTAGAATTACTATGTCTTCTTGGTGGACTGGTCCTTTTACCTTTATATTATTAATAGTGCCTCTCTGTGTCTGGTCATTTTCTTTGCTCTGCAATATGCTTTATCTAATATTAATATCACCATTGCTGCTGTCTTTGGTTAATATTTGAAGAGTATATCTTCGTTCATTCTTTGATTTTCAACCTGCCTAAATCATTATAATGGAAGTGAGTTTCTTCTAACCCACTACCTACTTCTAATCCTAAGTGTTAGTGTACAGTTGGGTCATATTTTTAAATTTTGTTTTACAAATCTTAGTCTCTTAATTGCTATCTTTATACCATTTGCATTTACTATAATCTTAGGGCCTAGATCTGTTATATTATTTTTTGTCTTCTGTACTGTTTCTCATTGCTCTGTTTTTTGTTTGTTTGTTTTGGAGAGAGACAAGGTGAGGGACACTGTACAAGTGAGTGTGGGCGTGGCTTCAGTTCCCACCTCAGCTTTACACTTCTGAGCAGTGTATTTGTGACAGGTTTCTGCAGAAGGCCTTGGCATTGGGAGTGCCACAGTAACTGGGTATGGTTTGGGGGACCTCCCACATCCAACTGACATTTTGACTTGAGGGCATGAAGGATGTGTGTGGTCTACAGCCCCTGGTGGCCTGAGACCTCTCCCGCAATGGCTCCTCCTCTGTGCACCTGTCTATGGAGTAGGGGTGGGGCAAGAACAGCACTCCTCTGAGTGGAGGCTTGGCACAGGTGGCAGGGGACACAAAGCCCATGTGAGGACTGAGCGCCCAGGGCCCACGGTGTCAGCGCAGGAGCAGGCTGCTTGCCCACAGAGGGCCTTGCATCACTGATTCCATCAGCTGCAGTGCAGGGTCCTGTCAGGGCCTTGACCGTCTCATTAGGAGGACTAACTTAATAAGGTCACTGCTGCCACAGGGAACCGGCAGAAGGAAGGCGTAATTAGGTTAGGTGCTTGCTCAGCGTTGCTGTCATGTTAAATGAGCCACAGGATGCCAGGGAGAGTCTCCATAGACGCAGGGCCCAGCCAGGGCTGCGGGGCGTGTCTGTAGGGCCAGCCACGGGGTCGCCAGGGCCTTAAGCCCATGGGCACTATAGCTGATGAAGAGAGGTGACATCAAGGTCGTGGAGGTGGGGGAGGTGACATCTGGAGTCCAGTGAATCTTTTTTAATCGCCTGTGCTGTTGGTGTCCTACCCCAGAACCCACTGTCTAACCAGAGCCACAGAGCCCGACTCCTTTGGGATGGGTGTTGGGTGGACTTTGAATTACGGGGGAGTTTTGACGGGTGCGGAGGAGGGGAAGGGCTGGGAGGCGGGGTGCTGAGTGGGTGGGGGCCTCCTGTGTGAGGCTGGGGCAGGCACAGGCTCTCCTCTCCTGGGCACTGGTCTGGGAGGCCATGGATGAGGCAAGAGGTATTTTCGGAAGAGTGACCTGGCAGCCCAGTTGGGAGGCAGAATGCTGGAGCCAAGAATGAGGTAATAGGAGTGGGATTAAATGGGGGTCGGCGGGAGGGAGGGGGACCAGGTGCAGAGGCGGCAGCTGGAGTGGCGTGAGGGGACCTAGGAAAGGAAGTGCAGCTCCCAGGCCACCGGCCTGAGCAGGGAGAATGCAGCCTGAGGCCTGGGAAGTGACAGTCGCCCTCCCGCCCAGATGGGCCCCCATCATCTGTAGGGTCCTCTGTGCTCTGGGGCAGGCACCTGCACTGGTGGGACAGGCACAGACCCTGGCATGCTGAACAGCAGAGCCTGCGAGGCATGCCTCTCCTCACTCACTCGCATCACTGCTGAGGATGAGGATGAGGCTGAGGAAGAGCAGGAACTCCTGGCAGGGGACGTGCAGAGCGAAAGCCTTGGGTCTGTTAGATGCCTGCAGGGCACTGTGGGTCTTGGGGTGTCTCTGGGGTGTCCCTCCCCCTGCACCTGAGCATTCCCTCTGAAGCACAGAGCCTCGGGGCCCCCCGAGGGTAGGGAAAACTTCAGTGATGTTGCTGCTACCGTGCCTCACCCCTCCCTGAGCCCCCGGCAGGGTGTCAGATTCCTGTCCCTGGGTGATAGCCGACTGAGGGCCAAGGCCAGGTGAGGCGTCTGGGCAGCTAAAAATGTCCCTGTGCATCAGGCAGAGCCCAGCCCCAGCAGTGACCTCACATCTGCCCTTGCCTGATGAGCGTGCACCTGTCCGTTCCAGGCCCAGGGGACACTGCCTGGGCCCCAGCTCCAGCTTAGCTCTGCTGCCCCCACCCCGTCCCTTCCTGACCCCCCAGCTGTGTGCCCTTGGGCCAGTCACTTAGCCTTTCTGTGCCTCAGCTTCCTCCTCCATGAAAGGGGTGCCACACAGTCCACCTCGTCTCGGGATGGGGGAATGGGTCTGGCAGCTCTTGGCACATGTGTGGCCATTCCTGATGCACGCATGTGTGAGGGTGTGTGGGGGCTCCTTGTAAAAGGAGCCCCTCGGTTCTCGCTGTTGAGCAAACCAGACCTAGAGCTACACCTCTCAGATTGGCTCAGGTCACAGCTTGTCCCATCTGTGGTCCCCTCTCTCCTCCCTGCGGCCACCCGGTAGAGCGTCTGATCAGGGCTGTGACCGGTGGCTCTCAGGGTTCTGCGAGTCCAGCGCCTGCTCCCCCCAAACCCCAGCCTCCCTGTGGGTCCCAGGGCTGGGCTCCCCTGGGGCTCCCCAGTGCCAGTATGTGTGCGACGCAATGTGTGAGCCCAACTGAGGGAAAGGAGCTCTAGGTCAGCCGCAGACCTAAGAAGAAACAGATGCAGGTGTGTCTCTGTCTGACCCTCCCATGACAGCGAGCAACTACTATCACCTGTGAGCACAACGGCGAGAGGGCGTGGCCTGCAGGCGGCGACATGGCGTGGCTGAGCAGCTATGCTGAATTCCCAAATGACAGTTTGTGATGGGGACTGGGTGTCAGGCTCATGGCCACCACTCTGGTATCAATGTGGAGGGAGCGGAAGACGTGAAAGGCGGGGTGGGCGGGTACTGTGCTGGCTCCTGGGGTGTCTGACACTGTAACTCTGGGATCACCCAGAGAGACAACTCTCTTTTGTGCCTGGGCTCTGTGCAGGGAAGACAGGAGTCGACAGAGGGCCCAGGGCAGGGGCAAGGCAGGGACACTGCTGGGTGGAGGGTGGGACGCAGAGGAAGGTGACAGTGGGGACACTGGGAGGTGACAGTGTGAGGCGTCTTGGAGGAAGGCCCCGAGCAGCACAGGGCTCTGCAGGCAAGTCTGGGGAGGAACAGGCTGGCGCCCTGGTATTCCCTGCCCCCCCGGTTTATGTCCCCTGCCCCAGGCGTGTCCCTGACCCGCTTCTGTCTCCGCAGCATCAAGATGGTGCTCATGTGGATGAGCGGTGACACCTTCAAGACGGCGTACTTCCTGCTGAACGGCGCGCCCCTGCAGTTCTCTGTGTGCGGCCTGCTGCAGGTGCTGGTGGACCTGGCCATCCTAGCCCAGGCCTACACGTTCGCCCGCCACCCCCCAAAGCCCGCCCCCCACGTGACGCACCCAGCCAGTGCAAAGGCGCTCTGAGGCGGGGGGAGGACGTGCGACGGCAGACCCCTGAGACGGCGGCCGGGGCCGCGTGGGTGCTCACTCACCGGAGACGGGCGGGGCTGCGGGTGTCCACCACGTGCAGCAGCGAGGCCGCGCTCCCGCGTGTGCGCACACCGTGGGAACCAGGAGCGCGGGACAGAGGCCATGGGGAGCTGCTCCGCCTCTCCGCGCGTGGCCTGGAGCTCGGGCGGTGGCACGGAAACCTGAACGAGGCTGGTGGCAGCGCGGCCTGCGTCTCAGGGCGGCGGTGCGTCTCAGGGCGGTGGGCGCGCTTGGTGGGCGGGGCCTGCGTCTCCGGGCTGACGCACGCGGTGGGCGGGGCCTGCGTCTCAGGCTGACGCTCGCGGTGGGCGGGGCCCGGCTCAACCTCAGCGCCATCCTGCGTTTGCCCAGTGCGCCTGGGAAGAAAGTACCCCAACGCACCGGATACGTGTCCTCATTCCTCCGGCTGGAGCGGGCCTTTCCGGCCGGGCCACCTGCGGTGCGGCCACCTCCCAGGACTCAAGACTTGGCCTTGGCCCTCGGCCAGCAGTGGGGCCCAGAGGCCTGGTTGCTACAGTGGCCTCCTCCCTGGGGGCGAGGGGCCAGGCCCGAGGTCCATGCCAGCTGGGCATTGGCCAGAGCACACTCAGGGGCGTTTGCATCAGCCTGGAGTCCTCTGTGCGTCCTAGGCGGGATGGCGGGGTGCGGGCAGCGCACTTGGGCTCCCTGACAGCCGAGGGCCCAGGGCAGGGCTGGGCAGCCACCCCCAGGAGGGCGGTACGTGCAGCCTTTTCCCTTATTCTGGGAGCGCACCTGCAGCTTTTATGTCCGTCTTCCAGAAAGGGGACACGTGAGGCAGGCCTCCCCGTGGCATGCAGGATGTTTCCGCTGCTGAGGCAGCCCCCCACCCCGTCCTCTGAGCTCCTGGGCCTGAAGTGACCTTCCAGGGTGGTGGGCCATGCTGGCGCGGGCGTCGTGCCCACCACCCTCCTGTCTGTGCACAGTTCTCCACATCCACTGTGTCTGGCTGTGGAGCGGGGGGACCACTGGTCTGATACCAGTCACCTCACGTTTTTCCCCCCTTTCAGTATTACGTGAGCATCTCAGCCCTGCCCCGCAGCTCTGCTCCAGCTCCCAGGCCCCCAAAGGCCAAGTGTTCCAGATGCTTCCATGTGGCTCCCACAGGCAGCGTTTTCCCTTCTGCTGGATGGAAGGGTGACTCCTGTGCATTGTCAACACTGTGGCCAGTACCAAAGCTCTGGAGGGTCCTGCTGTGGCCAGTGGGGCGTGCCTGCTGTGGCCTTTGGTGTGTGTGTGCTGTGGCTGGTGAGAAGCATTCGAAGCCATTTCTTCCTCAGTTTTCTTCCAAAACTCCTGAGTGTTTGAGTGAGGATCCTGCGTAGTTCTTTGGCCTATAAGATGCATTGAAACCACTTACTTTAAAAGTAAAGGCAGGTGTCTGTAGCAGTGATGGTCTCTAAGGCGTCACCGATTGCAGTGGTGACAATGAGCCTACATGTAGGAATGCTCATGCTCTGCCAGTACCATGACTTTAAATCAATAAACGGCTTGAGGGTCCAGTGTGGCATCGTGAATGGAGTCCAGGACAGAGTCAAGAACTGGTCCCTGGCTGCCTTTTGCCATGGGGGTCCCAAGGCCTGGCACCAGCCTCTGCCCAGTCACGTCCATGTCCCCCTGACCGGGCCAGTGCTCCTCCTAGGGCACAGCTCTGGCCCTTGTCTCGTGAGACCTGGACTGCTGCTCAGCCTCCCTGGAACGGCCCAGCCCCGAGGACAATGACCGTGGGCACAAGGACCAACACCTGGGCAGGCCTGGCTGTGCACACAAGTGGGTGGCAGGTGTTGGGCCAGGTGCTGGGTCCACTTAGTCCACCGTGGACGCTCCATTTCCCCATCTGACAAGCTAAGGGCACCCCTGAGAAAGCAGATGGGAGGAGATGGGCTTCGCCCTGGAAATGTTTCCCAGTCCTGGTAGACCAAGTTATTTCAGTTCCCCTGCTTCCCCGGCCCCACCCACCTGACACTGACCGACAGACTCGGTGGGGCCCAGGCACTCCTGTCACGCCGGGAGTGAGGAGGACCAGAGAGAAACTGAGGCTGCCTGATGCTGGCCCCACCTCCGCGTGCACTTCCATCGGGGCCAGCCCTGGATGTGTTCCTGGCCGGTCCCCTGGGGGTACTTGGGACTGGAGGAACACACCGGCTGTGTGTTCAGGGGTGCTGTCCACTTGGCGTGTGACCACAGGAAGCCGCTGCCTGGCCACCCCAGCCCCTGGGCTTTGGGGAGGATTCTGGTGCTTCCCGAGAGGAAGTCAACCATGCAGGAGAGGTGACACTTTTTATTGGTCACCACTGTAGTGTCGCTGGAAATGTCTGCAGGAGAACCCACCCTGGCCACCAGCTTGTCCCCCCCCCCCCCCAGAAAAGGCCTTGGGGAAAGCCGGGGGGGGGGGGGCGGTGCCCGGCCTCAGTGGGGCCTCTGGGTGACAAAGGTCCTCTTCCTGTGGGGTCTGTGGCAGTGATGTCCCAAGTTCAACTCATGACAATGAGAAGTGCAAGGCAGCATGAGTGGGAAAGTTCCCTGCCCTGCCGCCATGAGGACAGGCTTCTGGCAGCTGCAGGCGCAGTGTCCCTGCCCCTTCTCTCGGAACCTCCTCCAGGCCTGGAGACGGAGGGGTGTTCCCACAGGACACGGGGCGTCCCGGGGGCATGACGGCGCCATAGGCAGCTGCAAGGGCAGTTCAGGGGAGAACTCAGGAGGCTGCCCAGAGAGATCCCATGGGACAGTGTGAGGGAAGGAGGCCAGAGGGCAGGGGTGGACCCCAAAGGAATTGGGGGCCGAGAGCACGTGTTGCATCTCCGCTTGCCACTTGGAGGGATGTGGGCTTCTGCATAGGGATGCAAAGGGAAGGCCTTCCTCTCAGGGGGACAGCGCACCTTGGTGATGTGGCAGGAGTGGGGCCTGTCCCCCCTCCCCCAGTTCTCCTCCCCCAGACTGTTCCTCCAAGGAGTGTCCCCTGTCCCCCCGACCCCCACCCCCTGCTCCCTGGGGCCTCCTGGGCTGAAGAGCAGGGAAGGGTCAGCCTGAGGCCTGGGGACGTGAGGCCTTCTGGTATTTGCTACAGGCCTGGAATTTCCGGGACTTCTTGAATTTATATTTAGCCACAGAGTCAAAACTTCAAGGAGAAATAAAAGGAAGAACAGGCTGGCCATGCCCTCTGGGAATTGCTTTTACTCAAAGCGCAGGATGGCTTTTGTCCCCACTTCCGCGTCAGGCGGGGCCAGCCTGGGCCGAGTCCCCCGGGCTGCGCTGCTGGAGCAACATGCACGTGGGCCGGAGAAGCGCCAGCAGGAGAGGCCCCTTCCAGCAGCGCGAGCCGCTGTCCCCCAGGCCCGGCCCTGTCCCCATACGGCGGGGCGGGGGGAAGGTAAGGACTGCGGTTCTATTTCTGCAGCTTGTGAGGGGCAGCAGGGTCCTCCCCTGCCGGGGCCAGCGTTCCTGCCGGCCCTGAATGCGCCCACTCGGGATCCGTGGAGTCCCCGGCCGCGCCGGCGCCGTCAGGACCCTGCGAGCTGTCCTCGGTGGCGCTGGCGGAGCGCGTGCTGTCCTCGCGCAGGGCCGGCGCGGGGTGGGCGGCGCGCTGCTGCTGCTCCTTGAGCTCCGAGTAGGAGCGCGAGAAGGTGTGGAAGATGGAGGTGACCGGGAAGGCCATGAGCAGGATGCCGCTGAGGATGCTGCTCAGCGCCACCACCTGCCCGGGCAGGCTGCGCGGCACCATGTCGCCGTAGCCCACGGTGGTCATGGAGATGACGGCCCACCAGTAGCTGGCCGGCACGCTGGAGAAGTCGCGGCGCGCGCCCAGCTCGCGCTCCGCCAGGTGCACGAGCGGCGCGAAGAGCGCCATGGCCACGCAGAGGAAGAGCAGCAGCAGCCCGAACTCGCGCGCGCAGCGGCGCACCGTCAGGCCGAGCGAGCGCAGCCCGAGCGAGTGGCGCGCCAGGCGCATCACGTAGAGCACGCGCAGCGCGCGCAGCAGCCGCAGCACCAGCCCCGCGCGCTCCAGCAGCTTGTTGCCGCCCGCGCCCGCGCCCGCGCGCGCCGCGCCGCCCGCCGCCAGCCCCACGAGCAGCGACACGTAGAAGGGCAGGATGGCCAGGATGTCGATGATGTTGAGCGGCGTCCGCAGGAAGGCGCACTTGCTCTCGGCCTGCAGCGAGCGCAGCAGGAACTCGAAGGAGAACCAGGCCACGCACACGGTCTCCAGCACGAAGAGGTTGCGGCACTTGCGGGAGCACTCGCCCTGGGGAGGAGAGGGACACGCGTTGGGGGCAGAGGGGCTGGTGCCCTTGGTCCCCCAGGATGGGGGGTGGGGTGGGGGACGTCGCAGCCAGGCTGCCCTGACTCCGACCCAAGCCCAGGCGAGTCAGCCACTGCAGGAGGGCTGGGGCGTCCACAGAAACCCCCAATTCCTGTAGAAAAGAGACGTAATTGCAGATTGGCTTCCGGCAGGAGCTCAGCTGATCTGCTCGCCAGCAAAACTGGAGAAAACCAGTAAGAAATCAGCCGTCCCCAGCCTCCGGGAACAGTCCCACACCGCCAAGGCAGCATCCAGCAGGAGAGTCCGTGGAAATTCGCGGAGGCCAGAGGCCGCCCCTGAGACCAGGACCCCCACCCCCACCCCAGTCCCAGCTCAGGGGGGAGACACCACGTCAGGGCTGGAGGGGGGCGTGTGGTGACTGCTAAAGGACACATTGTCCTTTGGGGTGATGGGAACATGGTGACGACCCTGTGAATACATGACAGCGACTGCACACTAAGTGGCCGAAGTCACGGTATGCAGTGACTTCTCAGTGAACCTCTATTTTCAAAAAGACTTGCTGTCTGGGCAAATCCCCGGGTGCGTGCTGGCTGAGTGTGCGGACAGCAAGCCTGCCAAGGCCCTGCTGGGAGTCCCAGTGTCGGCATCTCAGACGACAGAGGACAGGCACGTCTGAGCTGCCCTGCGGCCACATCGCAGCCTGTACTGCGCAGCCCGGGCGAAGCCCCTCCCAGGATCCATCCATCAGTACCGAGAGGACACGCAGGCTGTGCCAGCAGTCAGCCCTCTGCTGAGTCCTGTGTCCACCTCACACGACCAGAGCCACTCAGCCTCCACATGCCTGCACTGTCCCCCACCTCACTCATGTCCCTCTGGGCTCTGGTGACAGGCCCTCCTCACTCCTGTCCAGGGGCCAGCAGCCGCGGTCCCGCCTGACGCCTCAGTCAGAGAACAGGTCATGGGGTCAGCAGTCAGCTGTCTTACACCGCACACGTGTCCCGGCACCCACCGTGGTACTTGAGGGCAAGGTGGTGGGACCCCACGGGGCTGCTCCCCAAGTCCCGTCCTGCTCTTTGGAGCCGGGCACTGGTGTGGCACTGGTCTGGGGCAGTTCCTGCAGACCACTGTCTGACGGGCACTTTTTGAGGGGCCCTCACTGCTGGGGTGTGGTACTGAGCAGGGCCTGGCCTTTCCACTAATTCACTGTTGGAGCCCAATACCTGGGTCTCTCCCCAACTCATCGTCGCAGTGCTGGGCCTGGGATCCTAGCCACAGGGTGGCTTCCTTCCCGAATGGCCCCCGGCGGGCCCACAGCTGCTCTCCCAGGTCACTGATCTAGACTGTTCTGGGCTGGCAGCCCCGTGGGGGTGTGCTGGAGCCTCACCCTCCACACTGGAGCATGGTCCCTAAATAAGAACCCTTTCTGCACGTGGCTCATGGGGACCCACCATCCTCAGGGACAGGAAGGACAGGCCCCATGCCAGGTGTGGGCAGTGACAGCATGCAGCCAGGCCTCCCTCACCTGATTGGAAGGAGTCTGATGACCTCAGCCCAAGGGGCCTTTGGTGGCCCCATGACCCACCCCATACAATGCCTTTGTTGGACTGACTGCAGGCTCGCCCCGACAAGGTGCAGCTGTGAGCTCCCACCATGCGTGCGGACAGGAGGGGCACACCCCTGGGCCCCTGTGGGGTGATGTGGGAGGGCCCCGTGCACGAGGAGCGACCCCAGCATGCCACCTGCACCCAGATCTGTCCTGCTGGATTCGAGAAGAGGTGGGCCTGCTGGGCCCGAGGAGGAGCAGCTGTGGACTGCAGGGAGCTCTTCCGGAGCTTTTAACCCAGAAAACACCCGATTGTCATCATGTGACACATCTGGCCTTCAGGGCCAAACTCGGGTCACAAATGAACCTCCGTTCTGCCGCTGCCCACACCCCATACCTGCCCGTGCTTCGCGGACCGCGGGGCTTGCTCCACTCAGGCCGCAGGCGCCCCTCCTGAAGTCAACACGGTGCTTCGGGCGCAGCTGGCCCACCCGCGGGGGCCGAGGGCAGGGGGAGAACCCCAGGGCTGCGACCCCTTTCTGCCCGTCAGCCCCGGCTCCCATCCGTGTGCGGTGGGGCTGGAGGGGTGGCTCTGGTCCCGGGTGTCTGGGGAGGACACAGACCCCGAGATAGACGCTTCTGGAGGGAAAGAACGTGAACCCCAAACTCTGAGGTGGCAGAGCCCCGTTTCCATTCTCTCAGTGGGCAGGGCTGTCACCCCACACTGCCCTGCGCGTCCCACAGTGATCCTTTGAGGACAGACGTGCATGTGCTCACGCCTGCAGGGGAGTGGAAGGCTTTGCTGACAGGCCTTCCCCACGGACCACACGCTGGGAGCGCCCGCCCCGCCCCCTGGCCCGGCCCCGCCCTGTTCGGCCTGGCCCCGCCCTGTTCGGCCTGGCCCCGCCCCTGCTCGGCCTGGCCCCGCCCCTGCTCGGCCCGCCCCGGCCGCCCTCCCAGACCTGCACTGATGCCCGCACCAGGTTTCCCCGGGGCCCCCATGCCCAGCAGGTACGGTCCTGTGGGCCGACCTCCCTGCTTAGTGAAGGGCCACGGACACGACCCTTCCTGAGGGACCGCAGGGACCTGGGTGTCCACCTGCAAAATGCGCTCGAGGAACCCCAGCAGGCGCCTGAGCCTGGGGCTCTGGGCCCGAGGTCCTTTCCTTTAAAGCTTTCCTTTCCGGGATCGGAACTGGGCCTCCTGTGACTGCTTGTGGCTGAAGCACCAGCGGTTGGTGGCCCCTAGGAAGCAGCTCAGGGACCGTGTGACAGACACGTGAGGACGTGGGGAGGGAGCCTGCACACCTGGGCACCGTGTGCACGTCGCTAAACCTCACGTGGATCGCGTCACCCACTATCAAAACCCAACCAACCAGCAACGCGGCTGCAATGTCCCACACGTGGCGCTGGGGTCCCAGGTGCAGGCAGGGTGGGGGCTGGGAGGTTCCAGGAGACCCCTGGGGGTCGGGGGGTCGCCCACACCCGGCAGAGAGGGCACGGGGGCAGGCCGGCTGGTGACACCAGGGACAGGGACAACGGTCCAAGCCAATTGTTGGCGACGAAGCATTTTTGGAAATCACTGTCAGAAGGCACAGCCTCCACCACAGTGTTCCCTCGGCAGTGACTCTGTTTTGGTTTTCTAGTGACAATACAGGGACACCCAAGGGCCAGTCTCTGCAGTGACATAGGCTGTGGGGCAGCCAGCAGCACGAGGCTCGGGAGAGCCCTGGCTCTGCTCCCGTTTCAGAGCACCGGGAGTTCTGGGCCTCGGCCCACCAAGCAGCACTGCTCCTCTGGGTGGACCAAACCAGGTGGCGGGCAGCCCGGGGCTGTGGCGGGCGGCCGGCGAGGGCACCAGCTGAGCCCCCCAGCAGCCTGGCCGAGGGCCTGGGTGAGGGCGTCCCCACAGACCCCAGGGCTTGCAGACCCTGCTGTTCATCTAGTGCGTAACTGAATCCTCAAATCACCCGTGTCCCTTTGCTGCCCGCATGTTTTCTGGACCCCAACAGCCACGTCTCCATCAGTCCATCCCGGACGGTGTGCAGCCAGTGAAACAGACCAGCAGGCCGGCGGTCCTCAGCTGGGGCCACGCCGGCCCTGGGGCCACGCCAGCCCCTGCCCACAGCCCAGGCCGTGGAGACAAAGGCCGTGGGGAGGACGTCCTGAGGTGCGTGCTCGGCGGGACTGCGCAGAAGGCCGGGAGGAAAACCCTGAGTGCACGTTGCAGAAACTCCAAATTCCTAATCACCGGGCTGTGAACTGCACTCGGCTCGCTTTTCCCGATTATCTACGGGAAAGGCTCTTGCAAATGGACACGCAGGAGAGGAATATTCTGTGCCCTGTGCTTGGCCTCCCTGGAGTTGGCCGCACCCCCTAGGGACCCCCCGGGAGCTCCCCCCCCAGCCACATCTGGGACTGAACGCCACCAGGTGACAAGGACAGGAAGGAGCCCCAGATGGCCGGCACGTATGGCCGGTACCCCAGAAGTGTGGAGCCCGCAGGTTGCTCCCAGCTGGAACCTTGTGCCCCTGTGACCACGCGTCGTGCAGTGCGGCTCCTGGGCCAGGGACTGTGCTGGCCACCTGGGTCCCTGGCCTTGAGGCCCTGACGTCCTCGCAGGGTAGGGACACAGATGGCCAAGGCAATCCCAGATGGCAAAGAGTAATGACAAGAGAAACCACCGCTCTCCGCCCCGACCTCACCGCCTCGGCCCCACCTCGGCTCTGACGAGCCGGTCGCACGATTTCCCTGGGACCCCTCGTGTCACCGACTCAGCCACTCAGCCTGGCAGGCGTCTATTTGGGGGTCTCAGTGGCAGCTTCTCCACCAGGGTGGACGCCAGGCCTCACTGGGCTCTGCGGGCCTGAGTGCAGGTGAACTTGGAGGCCCGCCGCTCCCACACCGAGCGGCCGTGCTTTCCCGGCTGCGGCCCCGGGCAGGAGGCCGGCCTGGGAAGGACACGCTGTGGCGGGGCTCTCCGTCCAGGCCGTGCAGCGTCAGTCCCTGTGTCCCGCGGGCCGGCGGCAGGTCCCGGAGTGCGGCCTCTGTCACCGTGGGTGCCGAGCCTCCACAGAACGTGACTGTGCACATCTGGGGGTTCCGTGACAGCGGGGAGCGCGGCAGAACAGCTTGGACAATGGGGCCCTCACTGCGCAGGAGACTGGCCCGGCCACACGTGAGCGTCCTGTCCCACGTCCCACCTGCAGCAGAAGTGTCGCCAGCGCTTGATGCCGTTGCCACATGTTCTCAGGGCATCGATGACATTCCCGTCGTGAAATCGAGGTCATTATGCGCCTCCTGACTTAATCCCAGCGGCTTAAAGGGAGAGTCCATTTACAGAGCCCGGTGTCAGCCGCCGTGAAGGGGACCGTCCCCCCGGCTGTGCCCAGAACAGGCGCCAGGCAACACCCCGCTGCCACCTGTCCCGCGCTGGCTCTCAGCACTGCGGTTCCTGCCCCACGACGCCCCCGGCTGGACGGCCTTCCCCCCCACACACACACAGCGACGCCCACACCACCGACACCTGGGCGTGGCCTCAGCCTGTCCAGCCGCAGAACTCCACCCCAACAATTGTCGCTCCACACACACGTTCTCGGGAGCCTCAGCACTCACTTCCAGATTGTTCCGCAGAAACTGGGTGCTTCGGACCCACCTGTGGCCTCCGCCCAGGTGCCCCCGCAGGCGGGAGAGGCAGAGAGCAGAAGGCCACACCCCCACGGGAGACCCCACGGAGGCCTCGGGGAGTGGGGGCTCCTACGGTGACGGGGGATGGGTGCTTGGGGGTCAGCCCTGCCTGGCTGTCCCAGAGCCTCAGGGAGAGCTGACATGCTGACCCCTCCGCGGCCTCCAGCAAGCACGTGGCATCAAAACCGCCTCTGTCACCGGGCAGGGGGAGGGGGGCGCCCGCTGGCTGCTAAGCACTGGAAATGTCTGCGTTATTGTCACTGTGGTTCCTTCTCCTGGGACCCCGTGGAAGCAAGGCCCGGCCTGGGCGTGCCATCTCGGTGTAGATGTACGTTCTGGGGTCAGGGAATTCAAGAGAACTTTCTGTGGATGTTTAGCGTGTTGAGATTTCTAACTTTGCAGACGAGGGGGAACCGCCGAGCCAGTCACCCTAAGGCCCGAGTCTGGGACCCTCTCCTACGGGGAGGCTGCGGCCACTGCCTGACCGGTCCCACCGAGGACTGGTGCCGAGGTGCAGACTGTCCCGCAAGGCCAGGTGGGTCCTGGGCGCCCGCCCTCTGTGCCCACAGGTGGAGGCCACCGCCCCCTGGGGCCCATGCAGCTGGGGGACATGGAGTGGGGACGGGTGGCCTCACTCCCCTCTCCGCATGGGACGTTGCAAGGTGCCCACAGCGAGGAAACACGATGTCCCGTGTGGTGAAGACACTTTGTTCTGGGCTCTGAAGAGCTGGTGGCCAGGCTCAACTGTGCTCCTGGAGTGCTTGGGCACTGCTCCTCGGCACGTGTCCCCAACGACGGCCCGCACTCCGTAAACGTTTCCTCTCAGCTCCAGGGGAGCCCCAGTGTGTTCCTGGGGACCACCGCTGTGGTGTCGCAGCCCTGAGCCCCCCCTCGGAGGCCCCTCGGGCAGGAGGCAGGGGTCCTCGCCGAGAAGGAAACACAGACCGCGAGCACAGCCCGGGGAACATGGGGACAGCGGCATCCCTGGGGACAGCGGCCCAGGGCTGGAGGCCTGGACGCGGGTGCACCTGGGGACATTATGCCCAGTGTCAGCTTGTCACAAAGCTCCAACACGGCGGTGTTCATGTACGTGAGGCACCTGCAGTGGTGACCGTCACCGAGGCAGAAGTCCCGGGGGCGGGGACAGTCTCGGTTCTACAAGATGAAAGGAGCTGTGGGCACAGGTGAGGTGCTGGGTGTATTGCACCCTGAGCTCCCTCTGAGGACGTGGACAGAATGGTCAGTTTTATGTACGTTTTACCCCGTACATACACACGTGCACACGACGTTGATGAAACGTAATTTCTGCCTCCCGGCACTGACCGCCCCCGCCCCACGCCCCGACGCCACGCGGTGCCCAGGGCTTTCACTGCTGCCCCCTCACAGGGCGGGGGCGGCACCTGAGTGTGCTGCCTGTGCCCCCCAACCCTGCAGACAGCACTGTGACCTGACGCCTGCTCCCGTAAGAAGGTTCTCGGTCCTGCGAAGCGACAATTTAGGAGATGGGGAAGGGGCGGGGGTGGACGTGAACGGTGGGTGACATGGGCACACAGGGACGCAGAGAGGACTCTGCAGGGGCAGCCTGGCCTCCGGGACGCTGGCCGTGGTTGAGGCAGCCTGCTGCCTCCTGTCCCCCGATCCTGACCTGCACAACGGCCCTCCTGCGTGCCGCGTGGTGCTGTGGCTGCTCAGAAAGCCCAACGTCCTGCCCGACAGCTGCAGCCAGCTCAGGACTCAGGCACCCCAACAGTCCACGCCCTGAAATTCCCATCTAGGTTGAGCCTGCAGCCCGGGCTGCCGCTCTGCCGGTCACACCAGCTAACCGCCAAGGTGTCAGGGATGCGGGACACGTCCCTCCCGCTCCTCACTGTCGGGACAATGCGCCGACACCAGGAGCTTGGCAGGACCTCCGGGCCGAGCTGCTCTGCCTGGCGGGGGGCTCAGTCCAGGGGAACCCCCCCATCCCCCAGGGGGTGCAGGGCGACACGCAGCTGCCTCCTTCTAACACCAGAGCACCCTCTTGTAACGCACCCACTCAGACAACATGCACCCCACGCTTCCCTGACCATTTCCTGAACATTCCGTGGCACGATGTGTACGCAAACATTGACCCGGGAATGACCTTGCTGCCCGGCTGCTGCGTGTGCTGCCGTCCTCACGGGACAGAAGGGCGTGGGACGCCTTCTGCTCGGAGACGAGCCCCGGTGCCTGGACGCAGCCAGCCCCGCGGACGCCTGAGTGGGGCGCCTGGCCCTCCGCCCTCGAGGAAGTGAAGGAGGCAGCCCAGGTCCGAGGTGGCCAGCGTGAGCAGAGAGCCCCCACCCCCAGGTGACCAAGCTCAGGCCGCCTGCTGCAGACTCCGGCCCAGAAGGCCTGCTAACAGGCACAGCCCTGCTCCATTCCTGAACTTGGCCTCTGCTGTGGGCTCATGGCCTCCCCCCCGCCCCAAGTGTAAGCCTGGTGGGTGGGGGGCTGCCCCGGACTCACCCAGCGCCTGTGCTGTCAGCCACCAACGACGGAGGGCTGTCCAGACCCCCAGCGGGCCCCGTGCTCGGGCCGCAGCCCCCTGTCCCCTGTCCCCGCTGCCCCAGGCTGGACCCCTGCCCCCACCCCTGCCCGGCCCGGCCCGGCCCGCTCACCCGCTCCTCCTCGGCGCGGATGTCCGGCATGGTGCTCAGGCAGAGGCCGACCGCCGTGACGGCCACGAAGGCGACAGACACGCAGGCGAAGAGCTTGCCGGCCAGGCCCGAGTGCGGGTTGTCCACCACGTCGCGCAGGCGCCGCCGGCCGCGCGCCAGCCGCCCTCCGGGCCCCAGCGCGCAGCCCGGGCTGCCTGCCGCCGCGCGCCCCGCCGGCCCCGCGCGCGCCTCGGCCGCCTCCTCCTCGCGGCGGCGCAGGCGGCGGAGGCAGCAGCGCTCCAGGCGCGCCTCGTCGATGCCCCAGTAGGCCAGCTCGTCGCGGAAGGCCAGCGCGCACGGGCCGCGCAGCAGCCGCAGCTTGCCGGCGCGCAGCAGCGCCACGATGGCGCGGAAGGCGCACGGGCTGCGGTCGAAGAAGAACTCGTCGCGGCTCACGTCGTAGTCGTCGCACACGCGCAGCAGCTCGTCGTGGCCGCGGCAGGCCCGCAGGCGCTCCAGGCGCGCGAGGGGACAGCGCGCCAGCGCGGCCCAGGCCAGGCGCACCCTGCAGCCGCCCACGTTGATGATGACGTGCCGCGCGCGGGCCCCGCCGCCGCCAGCGCCCGGGGGCTCCGCGGGCCCGGGGAGCAGGGCCATGGCCCCATGCGCAGGGCCGCGGTCCGGAGGCTGCGCCTGCAGAAGGAAGGGAACGCGCGTCAGGCCGCGAGGCCGGGGCGCTCAGGGACACGCGCCCGCCCGCGCGCGCTTGACCCCTGGGCCTGGGGACGGAGCGGACGCAAGGACTCCCTCCGGCTGGCTGTCCACTGGGTTCCTCCCTCCTGCATGCCTGCCCTCTGCAGGTGACCCCAATAGCGGACCAGAAGCTTTCCAGGGGACCCCAGTTCAGTGGCTGCCCATCCCAACTTATGTCCTGGAGATGGGAACCCCGCGGGAAGCCCTTCCGGAAAGGCTGCCTCCCGAGAGCTCGGCCAGGGCTGGACATCAGCTTGTCACCTGATCGTCACCCAATAGACGTCAAGGGGGAAAGAGGGCTGTCACAAATCGGAAAGAGGCTTCATCGCCCCTAACTTGGATCTCCCCCAACAAAATACCAGCAAATGACCAAAGAGTGCCGGACCTCAGGCTTTGAGTCCTCCCTCCCCTGAGGCCATGGGGGTGTCGGCTCAGGTTCTAGGGGACACATCCTCATCCATCACAGTCTAAGCCTCTCACGTGTGACTCAACACGCCCTGACAGCACCAGGCTGCTGGACACGAGTGGGCGCTGCAGAGGTTAAGCCGAAGGCCAGGCACCATCTAGACGGCCCCGGCCCCAGGGTCACTGCCCTCCTGAGAAGGGAGGACGCTCACGTGGCTCAGGCGACTCGTCCCCCCAACTCCGGCCCAGCCCAGGCTGGCTGCGTGCCCAGGATACGTCCTGCCCAATCCCACTGCCCCCCGTCCCCAAGGAAGCCGGCCCTAGGGAAACGGTTTGTGCAAATGTGGCTGAATGGTCACAAATACATGAAGTAGCTCTAGGGTCCCTCAAGCAGTGTGCAATGGCGGTGGCTTCCACGGAATCACGAGCACAACTCCACCTGTACGGAGCTGTCCACACTCGGGTCACAATGTGCCTGCAGCCACCCCTGTCCCCAAACCGCAGTGCAGCCTAAGGCTGTCCGGGACCCGTCAGGGCGTGCGTGGGCCCCGGAGGGCTTCCTGGTACACGCGGTCGGTGACAACGAGTGCGAGGATGCAGCGTCACCACCGTTCTGAACAGAAGTCGCCCTGCTCCGTCGTGCTCACGGGGAGTTTATGTGCAGGGCGCCGCCAGGACTCCTGGAAACTGCTCCAGGCATGGCCGTTACCCTCAGGAAAAGACCCCAGGGTGGCCTTCCCCACCAGGGCTCTCAACAGAGCCCACTCCCCGCTGCAGGGGACTCAGGGCACCGTCTGCAGACCCTGCTCGTCACGACTGGGGGGCTGCTGGCACTGAGTGGGTGGAGGTCTGGGTGCAGCTCAGCACCCACAGGGCACAGGATGCCCATCACAGAGTCGTCCGGCCCAAATGTCAGCCCGCTGGGGGCGAGGCCTGCTCAGACGCACGTGTCTTACTGCACAAACTTATTAAAGATGCCGTGCACGGGAAGAAGTCACCAGAAGCTAGATGGCACGTTAGAGGCCGTCGGGGGGCCAGTCACCCCAAGCTCCAAAGGAAGGCATCAGGGCGAGGAGGAAGCTCCGCGAGTTGGACCTCAGCCTAAGAGCGCCTGCTCCATGCCCGCTCCGGTTCCCCACACGCGATGCAGCAAGACGACCCATCCGGCGCCTGGCGGTCCGGCTCGTGTGAGCTGGTCCCTGTGAGTGGGACGCGCGCCGCGGCCGTCACAAAGGCGCCCCCGCGCCGGCCTCGCTCTCCCCAGGGGCCCGCGCTGCTTTGCAGTCGAAACGCTGGCCCCCCGACAGGAGGCGGGTTCTCAGGCACGAACCCCGGAAGCAGGCCACGGACACAAAGGAGCGTGTCTCAGTGAGATGCGCTGTTCTGCAGCCGACCCACACGCGCTGGCCACGGCGTGCTGACAAGAAGGACGCAGGCGTGACCGCAATCCTCAGGGCCCTCCCAGCACAGACTGCACAGCAGTGAGGATGAGAACCACCAAAGGGGCCAACCAGAGCCCGAGGGAAACAGCTCATTTTGAACTAAACGTGACTCTTCAGGTTTCCACAGTCTCAAAACAAAGATAACGATTCAAATCATTTCTATAATTTCTGATGGTGAAGCTCATGTGTGCAAATATTTTGTTTTGAAATGGATTTATTTTCTTTATGTCAAAGTTATACAAATTACAAACGTGTGTATGGGGACAGAACTGGAAACTCGCTAATTGGATCTATTTTTAGTCGTTTTGGTGACAGAAAGGGATGATTATTTTCCGTGATGATTTATGAGAACCACATATAATCTCCCAATCTATGACAGAAATTCGGTAGCTAATAACTCTCATGCACAGAGCAAGGTGTCACTGCAGAGCTGCGTGTCCTTGAAACCTTTCATTCTGAGACTGGACCCGAGCCATGGACCTTTCACCCAGTCTGTGCGGCCCAATGTCACAGCCAGGACGCCGGACCAGCACAGGGTGGGGACACGCCGCGGCCGGTCTGGCACGCCCGGTCTGCTCTCCGTCTCTAGACGCCTGTCGGTGCAGACGGTACAGAAAGGGGCGCCCAGGGTCGCACACGCTTGCAGGCCTGGCGTTTTCACTCAGCGCCATTCTCAGTGTCCCCGCTGCGGTGTGTGCTCCCGGGGATGCGGAGGGGCCAGGGTCTCAGACCGTTGGTGAGTTTATTCCCAGGACTCGGTGAAGCAAAAGTTGTTGCTTTTGTCAAAGTGCAATGCATGATTTCTTCTATTTCTGACGGTACTTTTGGTGTCAAAAATAATTCGCCTCGTCCAATATCCCAACGATTTTCTATGGTTCTTTTTCTAAAATTTATAGTTTTGCATTTTACGTTTAAGTCAGTGATCCACATGGAGTTAAGTTGTGGGACTTAGGTCAGGTCTGCTTTTTGGCCAGTGGCTGTCTAACGGTTCCAGCGCCGGCTGTTGAGAAGAGTATCTTTCCTGTTGACTCTCTGTAGAAAGTCACCTGGGCACGTTTGTCTGCATCGACTTCTGGGTTTTCTTCTCTGTCCCACCGATCTGTGTAAACCTCTACGCGCCACTCCCACGCCGTCTGGATACCTGTACCCACGGGGCAAGTCGCAGACTGGGCTGGACCGGCTCCTCCCACCTTTCTCTTCTCTCCCAAACAGTTCTACCTATTATGCTCCTGTCCTTCCCACCCAAAGAAATGTTAGGTGATTTAGTCTCTATTTCCCCCACATCTCAGCGGTCTGTCAGGTTGATCCTGTGCGGGTCCCCGCGGGTCCCCTCAGCCCCATCAGCGCTTCCTCGCGTATGAGGTTCGTCTTCGCGTCTGCATGCCTGAGCTCTTTGTGGAGCAAGTTATGTTCCAGTACAACTGTAGCTGCCAAATCTGTTCGTGTCGAGGTGAGAGGATTATAATTAGCACATTTGTTTGTAAACCCGTTTGTCCCTGAAGTAGCTAATTACACGAGTATTTTTGCTTCTGGAGCCCCGAGACAAGCGATCCCACTCACCCACCACGAAGCACTCCCGGGGGGGCCGGGCCAGCAGTCTGGGGAGCCGTGAGCCCGGACGGAGGGTTAACGGTCCTGGGAGATGGGCCTTTCCTTCCCGCAATCCCCAAATCCATCCCGAATGTCTCTTCTCTCCTCTCCGAGGGCCTTGGGGACAGTAGATGGACCCTAGGTGTGTCGAGGGACTGCAGGGCCAGGACCCTCAGCGGCCTGTCCCACCCCCTCAATTTCTAACGGGACGACGTCTGTACACACGTAACAACAGTTCCCAGGGCGTCAGCAGTCTTACGACGCAGAAGTCTGGGAGCCGCTGCCCTAACCTCCTGAGACCCCACCTCGTCCTGCTGGTGGGGCCTGAGCCCTCGCTGGGCCCCAGGCAACTTCCCTGCCCAAGAGGCCGTGGCCCAGGCCCAGCCTGGCTCTGCATGCCACCCGCCACACAGGGGCAGGAGGGTGTGCGCCCCAGTGTGACCCACGGTCCCAGGACCTGAGAGGCAGCTGGGCTGCACCAAGGGGAGGGGGACCTTGGGAGCAGCTGCCAGCTGCCAACTCTGCGTCCTCCAGCGTTCTCTGAGCCTCAGTGAGGGTCCCGGGGACAGTCCCCAGAGGGGGCCTGACACCTCCACGGAGCCCCCAGAGAGGACCAGCAGGCGCCCTCCGACCCCAGGAAGAGCATCTGGTGTCCTCGCAGGCCCCCAACAGCACAGCCCAGTGACCCGAACGCACATGTGCAGAGAAGCCAATGTTCCAGACACTCAGTTCCCACTTGTCAATCACGACAATCCTTCATGGGTTATTTCTTTTTCCACTCAATTTTATTAGACAAGCATCCAGCCAGGACAGAACGGACTGGACGTGACGTAACTGTCGGTGGCGAGCTGCGTCCCCAGCTGTCATGTGCACAGCAGCGTGGTGTGGGACAGGCGGCAGAACGCCACCATTCCTCGCGGCCTGATTTCTCTGAGAAGCCCCCACGGCAGCCTGGTCTCGGCGTCCCTTCCCCACAGAGGGAGCCCCGCGGCCCCAGGAGATCTGGGCGGCCGTCGTTCTGCAGACGTACGTCTTCCATCGAAGCCAGCAGCAGCTGCCTGCTAGTGAGGCCCTCGTGCCGCCGACTACGAGACACGACCCCTGACGGACACACCATCGCGCCCGCGGAGCCGCCAGGCTGGGGGCGGAGCCCCGTCGTCGGGTGGACGCTCTTGCAGACCCACAGCTCCCCTGGCCGGGCCCCTCGTTTTCTGCAGAGTTGGAGCTTGGGGCCGATGCCTGTGATGTGGTGCGTGACAGAAGCAGCAGCTCAGAGCAGCACAGATGCTGTGACAGAGGACACGCCGTTTCTCTCTGCGGCCAGATGCATAAAGAAACTTCTGGAAGTCATCAGTAGGCTGTGCACAGGTGTGGGCAGTGAAAGGCTACGTAATTTCTATTTTCTTTGTCATGTTTTTCTCCTGCCTTTTCTTTAAAACAAAACAAAACAAACAAACAAACAAACAAAAAACACAAGGCATTTTAGTAACTAGAAAAAGGAATGAAACTATCTGAATTTTAGAGGGGGGCTCCCATCGTGGAGTGTTTTGTACCGTGAGACAGAAGCCCCGTGAAGTGACAGTATGACAAGTTGGCCTTTGTGTTAAGTCCTTATTGGCATTTAATACCCTGAGACTTAAGCTCTGGGAGTCAAACTGATGTCCACCGGCGGTCCTGTCACTCTCCAGCAAGCCAGTCCTTCCAGGTGGGGTGGCTCTCTAAGCAATAGCACAGATGACGGGGGGGACGTTTTCATGTCACACGTCAGCTCACCTTTGAGGACGGCAGGTCAACGATATTCTGTGACGAGTTGCTCGCTAACAATAGGCTTAAAATCCTGATGACGGTATTTTCTGGCCAAATGTTCTATTTTCCTTTTTTTAACCACATGATTATCTTAAAGAAATTTAACTTTTGAAACAGAGGAACTTAAACGGAGTCGTGCAAAGCAGTTTGAGGACGTCCGTGAAATTAATCTGAAAACCTCGGCGACGTGGTCGTCTCCCAGGGAAACACAGACTCCCACGTGGGGGCAGCTGCGGCTGCAAAACAACGGGAAGACGTCCGTGCGGAGTGGCTCCCCGAGCAGACGGTCAGACGGAGCAGCCAGGCTCCAAGGACGACGCAGAGGAGGCGGCACGGTGCGTGTGACAGCCATCGTGCAGGAGCCAGCCTGCATCTGCCACGCCGCAGGAGACACTCGGAGGATAAACCTGCAGAGCCGACCGACGGCGGTTCCCAACGGGTCGGACGATGCAGCGGCGATGCCCTCTTCTGAGTCCCTTTTGTGTGGCGGTGACCCGGAGAACTGCCGTGTGTGCCATGTTCTCGCATGTGCCACACACTCACACACACACACGCGCACGCACACACGCACTCACATCACACACACACACACACATGCACACACGCACACCCACACCTCACATACACACACACACATACACACACGCAACCACACACACCACACTCACACACACACACTACATACACTTACACACGTGCACACACACACACACACACACACACACA
>PVJL010010422.1:0-49597 GCA_004026885.1 Lyroderma lyra | reverse complement strand
CGGACATTCTGCCGTTTCCTTCGGGTTTCAAATACAAGCCAGCAAGCTAGCCCAGCAGACGGGATTGTTTTCACGTTCGCAGATGCGGAAACTGAGGCTCAGGGACATCTGCCCGGCCCCGCTGTGTGCGGCAGAGCAGCCCCCCCAAACCCCGGCTTGGGGAGCTGCAGAGCTGTGCCCTCGCTCCTGTCGGGGTGCAGCGTGAGCGAACCGCAGCCATCCTGCAGCCGGCAAACGCTCTGGAGGAAGGACAGCACCTCGTCCAACTTTTGGGGGACGCTGTTTCTGATGTTGGTCCCGTTTTATCAGCTACGTAAAAAGGGTGATCTGGGCGAAGCTCGGGCTCAGCGGTGCCTTACGGCAACCACCTTTGCTCTCGGCTCCTCGGAGCCGATGCGGTGGCCCAGCCGGGGGTCCGCTGACCCGGCCGGCACGGTGCGTGCTCTCCTCTTATTTCCACGATCCGTTCCTCGGTGCCGATGCAGGAGCCTTCAGGACCCAACGGCTGCGTCTCCCTCTCCCTTCAGGGGAGAACAGGACAGAACCAGGAGCCCAGTTCCCAGGACGGTGTGAGGCGTTACCACCACCTACCCGATTTCATCCTCGTGTCAACCCTGACAAACAGGTGTCACTCACCCTATTTTACAGATAGAGAAACTAAGGCTCAAGGGCGTGGCCTAATGTGCTGACGGTCGCACAGCCTCGAGTGCAGGGCCTGACCGTCATCCTTTGTTCAGTGTCCGTCTCCCTGCCGGACCGTGGGCTCGGAGACCACGCCCGTCCCACTCAGTGCTGAGTGCCCTTCGTTTGGGGCCCCGTGCCCGACACACGTTTGTCGTAGTGACATATGCTGTCCAGGACTGCCTGCTGACGCAGGGAAGATGTGGCTGAAACTCTCCAGCTCGCGTGCCTTAGAGAGGCTGAGCGGGCCATAGGGCATGTGGAAGGGGAAACCGGACTCACAGCTGAGAGCACGAGCAAAAGCCTGTTCAGCACCAGGTGACCACGAGTCTCTGCTTCACCTGCGCCCCTGTGCGCCTCCATCCCTCCAACGAACCCGAGTCAGGCGAGCGAGCAGAGTGGGGGCTCTGGGCGAACCCCTTCTCTTCTCCAGACCTCCGTTTCCCTATCCGTAACCGGAAAGCCGGCGGATTTCTGGAGTCTGTCTTCTCACCTTGAACACCCTTCCTAGAGCTAAGCTGGCTGGACTCTTTTCCAGCTCCCAGAAAACAAACACTCAGAAGTCGAGCTTAAGATACCGTCTTCTTACCCATTTGCAAAGCATGGGCAGCTCAACAGAGCACTGGGGATCAGCCCCGTCTGTGCACAGGTGATCCCCGACATCACGCCGACACAGAACGTACTGGGCATTTCTTCATCCCCATTTAACAGATGGGCAAACTGAGGCATGGGGAAGCACAGTGGTTTGCCCAGTAAGCACTGCTGCGAGGTGGGGCTGACTCAGTCTGTGCTCCTGAGCGCCCCTCTGGGGCTCCTTCCGGCTCTAGACCGGAGGCCAAGATCCTGCCCTCAGTGTGTCTGACTGACATCCCCAGGTGGGGAGAGGGAGCTGATGCTAACGCAGGAGGCTAAGCCTGAACAGGGTCTCTCTCCTGCAAGTTTTGTCCTCAGGTCCCTGCAAATGGGTCTTTAGGCGGCCGACCTGGGCTCTGTGACCGCAGGCAAGTTGCCAAACCTCTCTGATCCTGTTTCCACATCCTGGCATTTCTGTCACAGGGCTACACGCCATGGAGTTCTTCCTGCTTTGCCTCTGGGGGATGACAGGAAACACCCCCGAACAATTACTTCCGGGGAGGCTGTCATGCTGGGGAACTCAGGGGTGCTCGTACCCGTCTTGGGTGTTCCTGTGAAGTGAACCGAGCCTGGTGAGAATTTCAGGGGAGTCAGTCTCTGACCAAGCCCCCCCCCCGCCCTCCCCCTGCCCTGCTGGGTGTCTGGAATGCCACCCTCATAGCACTGTGGTGCCCAGCGTCTCCTGACCCAACCCCCAAAGTACTCGAGAGCGCTCAGACTGAAGATACAGACTGGCTCCGTTCACACAGGGCTAAGCGGGCGCTGGCCGTGCTAAGGGCCTGGCGCGTGCTGCCCTCCACGGTAGGTGGCGTCGTCCCCATTTCACAGGTGAGGAAGCAGAGGCCCTGGTACGTCACTTCCACGTGCTGTGTTGGTGCCGTGATGGAGGCGTCCGTCAGCCCTGCCCATCACTGCGGGGTGACAGCTGCTCCAGGCAGTGGGTGTGAGGCCGTGGACCCCTGGAGACCGTGTCGGAGCGACGTTTATATCCCACCGCTCGCCCAGTGGTCACTGAACGAACCACAGAAGTGCAGATGCGCCCGGTGCCTGCGGCTGGGACTGACACACCACGCCCACTTCCTCTGCCTCCCCGGCACTCGGCCGGACTACATGTCCCAGCCGCCCTTGCAGCTCGGGCCAGACCTGTGCAGCTTTTCCAAGCTTGGTCCAGGAAGCCCTTCCAGGCCGTCCTGCACTCCTCCTTCCCCCACTGTCTAGGCCAAGGTGAAGGACCTGGCAGAGAATTCAGAGGCTGGAGGGACGATGGAACCAGGGGATGGAAGGAGCCTCGGTGCCTGAGCTGTCACCCAGAGGGAGGCTGTGGCAGGCCCCGCACTGGGCTGTTACTTGGCCAAGATGCCAACTTCCAATCTGCTCGGCCACGGAGGTCTGGAGGTCTGTGTGGGCACAGCATGAGACTGCCCGGGCTGGAGGGGTTGGAGAGAAAGCGGTTCCTCGAGTCGGAGGCTCTTGGGGTTGGAAAGGACCTTGGGTGTCACAGGGGGTCCCGCCCTGACATGGCACCCTCAGTTCTCCCCACCAGACCTGCATGCCCACCGTGACGGGGAGCTCACCCCCCCTCCTCACCCTGAGCCCCGCCTTTGCCCTCCACCGGGCGAGAGGGTGCTCCTTCTCACACAGGGTTGGAGGTGGAGACGTCTTATGTCTTCTCACGTGTGCTCAGGCCGCCGACCTGCCAGGTCCTCTCCCGGCCAAGCTCGCCATCCGTCCACCATCCCCCTGCCGGGGCGTGGTGGGGCCCACCCCACGTCTGTCACCTCCGGAGGACAGAGAGGAGGGTCCTCCTCAGCTCTGCCCCTGGCTTTGGCCTGGGTGGGAACCCACCGTAACAGTGTTTCCGAGCAGCGCTTGTACCTTCATCTGATTTTATCCTCACGACAACCCTTTAGGATGCGCCTCATTTTAGCCTCGGCTCAGAGGCGACACAACTTGCCCAGGGCACTCTGACGAGAAGGTGGCAGCACGGGGCTCAGATCCAGTGTCCCTGACACTAAAGCCCAGGCCCCCTCTCAGGTGGTGAGGAGCAGCCCCAGGGACCTGCGGGTGAAGGACCAGGCTGAACCACTCTGGACTTCAGATGGCACATGGACTCCTAGGGGCAGCTGCCCGGGCCCACCGTCTGTCCACTTCGGTTAGCCCGGCCACGCCCATGGAGGACTGTGGCTCCGCCCTGGCCCAGGGGAGACGGGGGTTACGGAAGGAGCGGCCCAGGTCTGTGCTGTGGCTGTCCCCTGTGTCCAAACTGGTTAAGGGACACCCAGCTCTGGCAGGGCCAATTGCTGGGCAGACCTTTGCTGACTGGAAAGTTGCTAACATATGTCTTTAATCCGACCTGCTAGCCACTGCCAGGTGCTAGAGTGCACGAGCTCTCCGAGGGCCCGCCGAGCGTGCCCCCAGGACCCCAGCTTCCTGGTCCTGCCTGCCAGGGCCTCACCGTCCCGAGAGGTAGGTCACACTACACCCACCTTCCAGGTAGGGAAACGGAGCCTCCGCGCAGCGAAGCCATTTGTGCACACCGCTGGGGGTGGGAGAGCTGAGCCTGGGTCACACGCAGGCACACCAGGGCTTCAGTTCCGTGTTCCTTCAGGGACACGGTGTCCCGCGGTGAGGGGACATTTAGGAACGGTATCTGACTGCTGTCCTAGCACCTCACACACCCATGCCCCCGCAGGGATCGTGGAACCATCTGGAAAGGGCCCCGCAGGCTCGTGCACTTCATGAGGGCGAGGACAGGTCCACGGAGCCCCTCTGTCCCCACGGCTGGCACCCGGGAGGGGCTCGGAAGTGGTGAGTGCACGGGACGCCAGGGCCCAACTGTGGAGAGGGCGAGAAGGGGACAAGGACGGGGGGACACAGGAAGGACCTGTGGCAAACAATACGGAGAGGAAGTCAATAAGAAGGCACGTCAGGAGGGGACGTGGGTTGCAGTAAAGCAAGAGTGATACGCAAGGCAAGGGGGAGACCTCGCCTCTAGGAGGGCAGATAGAGCCCCTAGGAAAGCAGGGAGTCATCCTGGGGGCGAGGGGGAGTGAGCTCACTGCCCCCGGACTTGTGCAAGTAGGACTGCAGGAGCCTGTGACCGGGAAGTCCCAGGGACGATGTGTGCCCCCTGGAATGGCTGCAAAAGCTTCTCTGACCCCCGAGATGGAGGCTCTGACCGTGACAACCGCTTCCTCCAACACACAATCCCAAGGACAGTGCCCCTTCCACATGGCCCTGTGAATGGAGGTGGAAAGACCCAGAACTGTAGGGTCAAACCTGCTCCTCCGGGTTGATGTGGGTGCTCTGTCCTTGACCCTGACCTCTCAAACCCAGGTGGACTTCAGCTGCGATCCTGACCAAGACGGCGTCCCAGCATTGGAGGGTCCGACCTGAACCCCTGCACCCACACTCGGGGCTGACTGTGGCCCGGTCCTGGTCCCGTCACTCCCCAGTCTCCCTGCCCTTCACACCCCCTCTGAGCTCCACACAAGCCCGAGCTCGGCCCGAGGCAGTCCTGCTCTCCCTGACCGCCCGGCTCAGGCACTGGATGGAGGCTGGTCCCAGAAAGGGGTGTCGCCCTGGACCCCTCTGTTGGGCCCAAGGCCAAGTCCAGTCAAGCTGCGTCCCCAGTGTGGAAAGTGCTCTTCAACATTCCTCTTCGGAAATGAAATTCACCCGAAATAGGCTCCCGCCCCCAGGAACGGTGGGAGCATGGCTCCGTCTTGCCAGTCCTCAGGTGGCTGAGTCCTAGGTGACCGCGGGACCCTCTTCTTTAGCCGGTGACAAGCATCCCTGCGGGCCCATCCTGAGTGGAGCCATGCCCAGGACGGCTTGCTGGAGTTGAAGCCCCCGAAGTGCAGGGATCATTCCCCCTGGGCGAGGTCTCCGGTTCTCAGGTCCCCAGAGACCTGGCAGCCCCCAGTGCCCTGGACCGGGGCGTTGAGGCCATCGGAGCTGCAGCCCCGCCCAGCGCCCCATTGCCGCCCCGCTTAGCCCCGCCGGCCCACGGGGTCGTGCGATGTGGTGCCTGTTTGCTGCCTCCGGCCTCCGTGACGTGGCATGGCGACGGGTTCGGGGACATGGTCCCCGAGTACTTCCGCGGACGGTCCATAAACACGAGGATTTCTCTCACTTACCCTGTGCA
Source organism: Lyroderma lyra (assembly GCA_004026885.1). Taxonomy (NCBI): domain Eukaryota; kingdom Metazoa; phylum Chordata; class Mammalia; order Chiroptera; family Megadermatidae; genus Lyroderma; species Lyroderma lyra. The sequence goes on along the minus strand of PVJL010010422.1, from coordinate 44,136 downwards.
CTTACCAAAGCCGGGGACTTTGACCTGGGCACAACGTTGTCTACTCCAGTCGTCGTCCGGATTTCCCCGGGGGCCCCCATCGTGCCCCTCACAGTGCTTTCCCCCTCCAGGTCAGGATCCGTTTAAACAAATGTGCTTCCACTGCCTGCGGCTGTCATAGAGGAAAAGTGTCCCTTCTCCCAGCAACTCAAAGGGACCAGGGACTGGCCGTGCCCCGGGGCCATGGCCCTACAGCTCCCCAGGGCGGGCAGCCCTCTTCGGGGAAGCCCTGCTCAAGCGGAGGGGCACGGCCAGGCGGTCACGTCCCGATTTCACCCCGACTCGCCCTGCCCTGCTCGTGGGACCCGCCCCGGAGCCCCAGTCTGCCACCCGCCCAGACGGCCACTTCCCGGACGGCTGTGACGACAGCAATGCGCGGTGGGCGGGGCAGGCTCATTCCGGGGGGTTTTTCATCCTTCCTTCCCCACAAACCCCGTGTTTTTATGGGTGAACTACCAACATTTTGGCCCAAGAAAGACTCAGTGCTCAGGAGATGGGAAAACAATGTCCCCTCATTGATGACTATCGCCCAGAGAGCCCTGGGGGACGAAATGGGGAGCATGGGGAGCCCCTGGAAGGCACCTATGAGGAAGGGCGGGGGCGGGGCCTGGGCCCAGGTGTTCCTCCTACCGGAGCTGCACCTCACCGCCACCTGCAGCGTCAGGCACAGTCACCCACGCTCCACAGGGGTGACATGGAAACTCAGAGAGCTGGTGGGCCTTGCCCGAAGTCACGGCCCTGGATTCAAGGCCAGGTCGGCCTGCCGGCTTGTGCCTTAGCCCCGGGGCAGTGGGCCTGGCCTGCCGGGGTCCAAACCCCAGCTCCACCCCTCCTTGTAGACCTCTGACTCTACTCCAACTGCCAGGCCTCAGTTTCCCCATCTGTCCAATGGCAACAACACTGACAGCTTCCTGATAGGGCTTCTGCAAAGGGCTTCCAAGGGGGCCGGGCCTACAGTACGTGCTGTACTAACACTTCATCGCGTCCTTACCCGGCCCAAAGCCCCCGGCATCACGAGACGTGAACAGTGCGTCCTCATATGCCAACTGCGCTTTAATGAAAACTAAAAATAACCTCTATCGAGGGCCAGAGCACTTCCATCACCGCAAAGCAGACCCCGGAGCCGTGGACCGGCCACTCCCCACTGCGCCTCCCCGGCCCCCGTCTGCCCTCTGTTCCTAGGAGTCGCCTGCTCCGGGCATCGCACCCGAAGGGAGTCGTACGTCGGTCCTTTTGTGTCTGGTGACTTCCACTCAGAATCATCCCTTTTCTCTGGCGGGACGACGCGCCATCGCGTGAGTCCACCACACGGGTTAATCCATCCTGTCATCCACGGATGGACACTGGGGCTGTTTCGAGCTCTCGGCGATTTAGGAGGACACTCCTGTGACCAGCAGATACCGGGTTTCCCGTAGACCTCTGCTTCCCTTTCTCCTGGGTACACACCGAGGAGAGAAAGTGCTGGATCAGAAGCCGAGTTCCATGTTTAACTTTTTGAGAAATGGCCCATTTTCCACAGTGGCTGCACCACTTTGCACCCCCACCAGCAGCGCACAAGGGTTGCGGTGTCTCCAGTGTCACCAGCTCCTGTCACGTTCCACTTGTTGATTACAGCCACCCTTTCTGGGTGTGAAAGGCAACAATGTGGGTCTTTTAATGAAGCTGAAATGTGATTTTTTTTACTTGACTGTTGACCCCTCTGCATTGGCCTCTGTGAGCTCTGGAGACTCAAGGTCTAGATGAGGATCGAGCCTTTCTAGCCTCAGTTTCCCTCTCTGTCACAGGACCCCGTCGGTCTGGATTAGCGCTCTGTGGGCGTGGCTGAGACGGTCTGCCAATCACAGGGCCTCGGGCAGGTCCTGCCTGAGCCCCTGGGGAAGGGAGGGGCCGTCACTGGGATGCACTTGCCTCCCCTGGAGTTCTTCCTCCAGCGGGGACACTTACACCATCGTGACAGAGCTGGTCCCAGCGGGCCATTTAGCCATTCTGGGTTGTTGTGCTGCCGTTCAAGGCAGAGCCCTGACCTTCCTGGCCACTGAACGTCTCTCGAGTCAGATTAAAAGCATTCAGAGTCCCCCCGCTTGGCATCTAGGCCACTCCATCCACCGTCACTGCCCTCTGAGTGGGCCCCGACACCCCTGTGGCCATGTGGAACACCCCAGGCCCCTCTGTTTCTCAGGAGGGAACCTGTTTTCATGTCAGCCACGTGTCCATTCCTCACTGCCCTGTTTTGCTCCTGCCGTACGCACCCTCTGCCTCGAGCACCCGCCCCCACCTTCTTCACCCAAGCTGCCTCGCAAACCTGCAACGAGGCTGTTCAGCTCCACTTCCTCCAGGAAGCCTTCCCTGATGCTCCATCTGGATCTTGTGGTCCCTCCCCTGTGCTCTGGGGGTTGCCTCTATAATGGCACTCTTTGCCTTGTTTTAAGCACATTCTGTTTATCCAGCCTCTTCCAATGGACTGTGATGCTTCCAGAGAACTGTGGGTTCATCTCAGGGCCCTCAGCACTCACTGAGGCCCTGTCTGAGATGAAGTGCCCACAGGGGACGGGTTGTCTGGCCTGCCAGAAGCCTTGTGCCAAATGTCCCTCTAGGACCCAGCCCTTCCCTGTTGCATGCGGTCTTGGTGGACAGGCTCTCATGGTGGACCCGATGTGGCCATGAGCTGGGCACAGGACTCAAGTGGGCCAATCAGAAGCTCTCCTGAGCATGTCAGGCATGGTAGAGTGACCCGAGGTGGGGTAGGGGCTGACACTCCGTTGTTCTGACCTCCCCTTACTTCCTGCCACTCCACTTCCTGTCTTTCTGAGGCCTGGTGGTTCCATGCGTCCTGACTTCTGTGAACTACCACAAATCTTGGAAATAAAGTCTTTTGGTACAGAAAGTTGGCCAGAGTGCATTTCTGCTACCTCCAGAGAACCCGGGCAGATACAGCACACCCACCCGTGTTTTGTTTTTTTTAATAGATGCATGGATGGGCGAATGAAGGAGCCCACCTCACAGCCAACTAGATGGGGAGGGAGAAAGGGGAGAAGGCAAGGCTCCCGGTGCAACACCAGAGGAAAGGGACGGGGGTGGGGGGTGGGGAGTCGGGGGGAGTCCTAACTTCAAACCCGAGCCCGAGACTTGAGGCAGGACGAAGCCCCAGCGCCCGCCTTGAAGTGGGGAGCGCAGCCCGCCGGAGGTGTGCGTGCCAGAGCGCACCCTCTCCGGAGAACGCACGTCCGGGCTCTTTCATCATCTCAGCTGCTGCTCTTTGTATCCATCGTGGTTTGACACAAAACAGAGAGGAGATGCCCAGACACAGCAGCTTCAGCGCGTGGCAGTGGGAGAGGAGGAAGTTAGGCCCAAGGCGTGGCACGATGCCCCCTCCCTGAGGCCTCCATGGAGAACGTGGGGCTCAGGATCCTGTCCCGCAGCAAGCGGAGGTCCCCGCCGAGAAACCCACGGTCCGACTGAGCCCACACCACGGTCAGGCAGTTGTCTGACTTCGGTGAAACTCGATGGGTTCTCCCTGAAGCCTTCCCAAAGGTGGGCTCCAGATGGATCGAAGCCTCAGATGTGAACGTTACAATGAAGACAATCAAAGAAAGCAAGAGAAGACATCTTTGTTTCCAAAGAAAGAATGAGTCTACTCCCAAAGGACCTCAAAGTGCAAGACGGAGGGAGAAAAAGTGAGGGGTCGGACTGCCTCCAGGTCAGGAGGCCTGTGCCCAGGTCACCTCGGCGAAGACCGCAGACAGCGCCCGCCACGAGGACCAACACTGCCAAGTGGTCACGGCTCAGGACAGACAGGGACGCTCACAAAACCACAGGGAGCGGCCTGAAGATGTGACAGACCAACAGGCAGGGGTGGAAAGAGAGGCCTGAAAGAATGGCTAACACGAGCTCCTACGTAACACGGCGATGGAAGAAGCGAGGTACAGCTGTGCGCGTCCTGTGAGAAAGGCGAAAGTCACCGCAGAGGTGGAACTAACGGTGGCCGGGCCGCCTTGGACAGCTGGGCACCCCCGTGCACGGTGCATGGGTCCCTGAGACTGCACTCTGGGTAGGGAAGTGAGGATGTGAGCAGCCATCACATAGGTGCCTGGGGGCACAGGACACAGACGCCCAAATGACCTCGGTCACAGGAACAGGGGACTGGGGACACCTGGGAGCGTACCCCTCAGTGGGAAACCTATAGCTGTCAGGTTAGGGGCTCCGGGTGTATCGTGCCGTGCGATGTGAGGGGGACAAAGGTGACTGTCTGAGGTCACAAAGCAGGGCTTGCATTCTTCAGTCCAACCCTGTTTTTGTCATTTTCTAACTGTCCGAACTCAGGCCAGTGAAACCTGTGAGTCTTTGTCCCCACCTCTGCACCAGGGGACAAACAGCAACCCCCTTCTCAGGCTGACTGGGGGTCAGGTGTGTCCTGGAGCAGACAGAATCCCCCCTTCTGCACCCCGGGGTGCCGGGCCTATAGTAGCTGCTCACTAAACAGTAGTTACCAGCTCTTGCAAGCATGACGTCTACAGCCAGGCAAGGCTCCCGCACAGGAATCCACTTCCCTCACTCCTGGGGTCCCAGCTACGCAGACCGCATCCCTGGGGCCGCGTGGGCACCGAGTTCTTTGTTTATTTATGCTCTTGCCGTGGCCCCCAGCGTCCCCCACGGCTGCCCTGCCGCGTGTGTTGGAGGCTGTGCTCCCAACCCTCCCCCCAAGCCCCGTCCTGCCACAGGAAATGCAGTGGGGGGGCTGACCCCAGTCCAGAGTGGCCCTCTGCCATGGCTGTTCCTTCCTGCCTGCCCCCACCCCGCTGCTGGCGCCCTGATTAGCCTGGGTATTGGATGACCCCTGTGCTTCTTCCCTGCCCCTCAAGGGTTAATCAGCCTTCCTGCTGGGCGGCGGGAAGGAGGCAGGGGCGGCCGGGCAGGAGGCTTTCATTACTTTGATGGGATACATGTGCTGGGCTTTATCTCCGGCCCTTTCTCCGTAAGTCAGCGCTTGAACGTCTCAGCTGTCGGCCGATCTGCAGACAATTGCTCGGGGTAATACTATCCGGAAAAAGCTGATAAAACGCAGATGTGACGAGGCCTCTGAAATTTGCGGTTTGCTAAGTGGTTCGCTGAGATGCTCGCCCGTGGCCAGAGCGGCTCCCCTTGGAGGCTGGGAACGGAGGGGGTCGGAGTCACATTTTTTTTTAAGGGGAAGGTTGAATAGAGGAAGTGACTGCAGATTTTTTTTTCTGTAATTAGGAAGATGGACAAATGGAAAGAAATTGCAGGTGAGGCTGACTCTACCCCAGGATGCGCAAGTCCACCCTCTGGTCCCACCCTGACCAGCCTCGGGGGGGGGCATCTCGGGGGAGGGGGCACCCCCAGGTCCCCTGTGCCGGGTGGCACGGGTGTGCTGCAGGCGTTCCTGCGAGGGAGCCTGTGTGACCTTGGGCAAGTCATTTGACCTCTCCCCGGCTAAGCCGATTGAACTGAAAGACCAAATCGCTAAGAACCTCCGTCACGGACCAGGCATGATGTCCCCAGGGGAGCGTCAGGTACACGGTCGGGGCTGAGTGAATAATGAGGTTCCTTCTCCTTCCTTCCGTTCACTTAGGTTCCCGGATGACTGCAGACAGCAAAAGGGCCACGATGTTGATGTGCAGATGCTGGACCCTAGGTGAGGGGCCAGGCTGTTTGTCCCCAAAACCGGGACTTCCTAGGCCAGTGTCCCTGGGTGGAAGGAAAGGTCAGAACAGGACCCCTCGACCCATACATGAAGGCAAATCACCAGGTTCCCATTCAGGCTAATCATGGCATGTCTCTCAAGGTCCCAGTGAGGCGCATGTCACTGGAACCTGGACCCCAATGTGAGAAGCAAGGAGTGGGAGGACTCCAAGGCATCCAAGGTGCCCAGAGAGGCTCTGGGCACATCTAGTCCTTTCCCTCGCAGCCCCAAGGAAATCTCTGCTGACCAGAGAGGGCAGGTGATGTGGCTGGTGTTGCACAGCATGGCAGGCTGTGGGGTGACTTCCGCGCCAGGCCGCTGGTGACCCACCTTCCTTAACGGGCCAAGTACGGTTTTCAAACACCCGGTGTATCTACACAGAAGTGTCTCACGGAGAGCACACCTCATCATGCCCATCGCAGACAGCAAAAGTACACAAATCGAGTCCTTAGGGGTAATGGGGCTCCGGAAGCCCCTGAAGGGCCTGACTCATGCAGGTGTGAGCGCCTTCACGCAGATCAGGAATCCCTGGGAGAGCCGGCGGGAGCTTGGTCGCCGCCTCGGGGACACGTGTCCGCTCTCTTACACAGGGACACTACGGTCATCAAGCTCCCTTTCTGGATCTTTACCTCTGGTCCTTGAAAATAGCCCCGTGGGGCGAGTTGCTCACACCCATTTTCAGATGCGGAAAACAGAAGCCAGAAAAGGGCTCCAGTCACCGTGCTCGGGGTCTCCCAGCTGGTAGGAGGCAGCGCTGGGACTCCAGCCCCGCCCCCACTCCCGCCCCCGGACAGACAAACGTGACCCCGGGGTCGTGGGGCAGCCACTTCCTCCGACTCCCGAAGGCAGGGCCGGCCGGAGCTAAGTACTCCCTTAAAAAGGCCCATCTGCAATTAGGAGGTCCCTGTGCAGTTCCCGCTGTGACAGAGAGAGGGCGTCCCTCCCCCTGCGGGGTGCGGGCAGAGCTGGTAGCAATTTTCCCACAATGTGTAAATTAGTCAATCTCCGAGTCTGTAAACGGGGCCCTTTGAAGGGACCTTAATGAAGCACTCCATTAGGGCTTAATGACGGCTGCCTCCAGCACTACTGGACCGAGAGCCTTTTGATGTCTTGGGGCCACTGGGTTGGAGGCTCAACTTATCTCGATGCCCCGGCAGGCTTAAAAAAAAAAGTCAAAAAGCCCCCTTAGAGAAGTTGAAAAATTTTTAATGAAAAAAGTTAGTCCTGGCCTGACTGATGTTGGCACTTCAAAGCCGGTGCACACTAAATTGCTGTAGACTGCTTAATTCAAAAGTGCTCCCTGGCCGGTGACAGCCCAATGGTGACAAAATACAATTGGCAACAGGAGACGGGCGAGATCAAAGGCTGGCTATTGTAATAGTTTTGTTCCGTGAAGAATTGCTTATTGTCCCGAGTTTTTAAGCCTTTTCCCCCCCCTCTTCTTTTCTTTTTTCTTTTCTTTCTTTTTCTGTCTTTTTTCTTGGCTCCAGCGCCATCCCGGGACCCTCTGGTTCAGAATCCGTGCACATAAATACTCGTGATTACATCCTTCTGATAATACATTTCAGTTTGCAGAGGGCGTGGCGGCCTCTCCGTCTCTCGGGGTTCCTGGGGCTGTGCCCTCGGTGGGGCTGTAAAAATCATTTCTGTGTTTTTGTTAGCAAAGTCCAACGAGGCGCCCAGCGGGCACGTTAGAGCTGGGATCTGCTAACCGTCCTGTGGACTATTGCACGACTATTTCGGATGAAACTTCTGCCTGCCTGGGCGCTGCAGGGGTGGAGGGGTGGAGGTGGCACCCCAGGACTGGGCCGTGAGGTCCTGGCTCTCCTGTGGGCCCGCCCTAGCTTCTCCTAGTCTCAGTTTCCCCAACCGTCAACTCAGGGCTCATGTACTCGCCCCAGAAGTATTTATTGAGCTCTGATTTATGCAAATACTGGCCTCGTAGGGCTGTTTGAGAGACAGAAAAAGTGACTGTGGAAGCACTTTGTAATCTGGGGGCTCCCTCCCCTCCTTCCCCAGCCCCTCCTTCTGGTGGGTGGTGGAGGGTCTGCCGGGAGTCTCCTCACTCACCCTGCTCCTGAGGCCACAGTCATTGCCCAGGGACACGGAACCTAGAATGACATATTCTACGAGTTGTTTCAGAACTTCTACCTGGGGGGAGGGGAGCTGTGAAGGGAAAGTGTCCCGAGCTTGGGTTTGGGCCCTCACTCTTCAGCAGTATGGTCAGCCGAGCCCCCACCCCACCCCGAACTTCCGCGTCCTTCTCTGTGAAATGAGAACAGTCACCTCTGCCCTGTCAGGTCTCATGCCTCTTCCTGACCCGACCTCGGGCCCAGACCAGGAAAAGGATGCACAACAGCACTGCATGAAAGGCCGGAATGCCATAAACAGCACGAAGTCTGTCCGTGCTGTTTTCCAAAATAAGCCGGAGGGGGCTCGGGCTCTTTTGAGCTGGGTCAAAGCCTAGGATGACTGGGGACCATTAGGAAGCAAGAAGGCTCCGGTTCCTTTTATTGCTTCAAATATTAGTCACCAGGAAGCCGCCCCACGAAGCATACAAACTCCGCGTATCATTTACTCGTCTTGAATTAATTAAGAAGACTGGTATGGGGACAATTAGAGAAACCTTAGGCTGATGACATCTCCTTGTGATGGAATTTGCTTCTGCATCCACTTTGCCTCCCTCACATTCCCCCAGATAGTGGCAGGTTTGCTTTTTGCCAAACAAAGCCTTTTAGATATAATGTAGGACAGGATTAGCAAGTCTGCAGACATCGGGGCACACACAGCTGCCCGCGGGGATGGGGAAGGGTCAAGTTGACGTGCATCTGTTTACACGGATGGCGTGTCTTCCTTTTTTACTTTCCTTTTAACGAACTTCAGCCCTCCCGCACGCGGGTGGCTTTCTGTCCCTTGCTGTTAAATTCCATCGGCATCAAACCTTCTAAATTCCCACACGTTTTTAGCAAACAGTCCCAGGTGGCACCATCCCAACGCCACGCCAGCACTCAAAGGGGCTCCCTCTCAGCCTTCTCAGGGTGCCATCAAACGTCCCCAGGCCACGCGAGGCCCACAGCGACTCCGGGACCGTCCTGTGACTCTGAAGGGACACAGGGCCGCCTGTTCACCATAATCACGCACAAGTATGCATAAGCCCAGCTGAGCAATTATGAATAATTAAATCAATTAGAGACAGTCTAGCTCCAGCGATTATGGCCGCTCGGGTGTGGGCCTCTGTAATATTTTAACAGTAAATGCAGGAGACCCCCAGAGCGCTGGCGGGGAGAGGGAGACAAAAGGGAGTCCACATGCCAAGCTGTGTTGCTTGGTGACCCTCCTGCACAGTATCGGAGGCCTTCCCAAGGCAAACAATGGTAATGAAATGCCAATAAAATATTGGGGGGCGGGCAAGTATGAAAGCTCCCAAACGAGTTAATTAAAAACGGATAACACACGAGTCTCCGAAAGTATGCTGAGTTCATTTAGTGCTCGAAATGTGACAGAAGGAAAAGTTTTTCTGAGCATGAAGCAAAACTTTTTCAAGTGGCAGAGCCGGGTGCCCGGGTCGTTGGCTTCGAACACGAAGCTCCCTCCGTGAGACCGGCGGCCGGCTGCAGTGCCGAGGCTGGGGGAGCTGGGGGTGAACTGGATTCCCGTCTGGCGTGGGCAGTGGGTGGGCTGAGCAGGTTCCGAGAGAGGCCACAGCACGTTTAAGGCACCGGCCGGACCCAAAAGGCTCCGTTCATGCTTCTGAGCGCTCCGTCACGCCCGGTGTGTGAGGCACTGAGAGGATGGCACTGCGGTGACTCAGTTTCCCAGAAAGGGACCCGTCGGTGCAGACGGCAGAAGCCGGTCTGGAATCGATGTCGCCTCCTCCGTGTCTCCTTGTGAAGAAGATGGGGTTCACCCGGCTGGCCTGAGAGCCCCTCTCGAAGGTGCCAGCTTCCCGGGTCCCACCGTCCCGGCGCCTGGACATGGCCGGTCCTCGCCGGTTAGTCGTGGGGGAGACTCGGGGCTGGGCTGAAATGAGCAAGAACGGAACCACGTTCCTGTGTCCTCCGCGTCTGAGCCTAAGGTTTACCTGGGGTCTGCCTGTGCCCAGCAGAGGGGTTTGAGCGGAGTCCTTCCAGCGCCTAAGGACAGGCGTGCCCCCTAAGTGACGACTTGTCCAGGTTCGCCGGCGAGGCCATCGCATTCCGCACCAGCGGGCTGGGGACGCCAGCTCCCCGGCAGCAGGCCGCCCGCGCGACGGAAGTCCTGCTCCCAGGCCACCCGCCCGGCCCCGCGGCCCTGCGCTCAGCCTTGTGGGCCACACCAGCACCCCCGAGCCGCGGGCCAAGCCACTGCCGCCCAGAGAGGGGGGAAATGTGCTCAGGGCCCCTCCGGGTTTCCATCCGGGTTTTTCCGGCTCGAAGCCACGCCCCCAGCTCCTGCCCTGTGCTGCGTCTCAGAGCTCACGGGGCTGCAGATTGTCCCACCAGCCAGGGTGTAAAGGTGCCCCCAGTGATGTGCGTTTCTCAGATGTATGAGTTCGGGGTCCCCGTCCCGTTGAAATTCCGTAAGGCTATTTCCAGGGTTATTAGCAATCGCGCCCCCAGGCAAACCTGATTTCCCCCAAAGCCTCGTGACCTGGAGATGTGGTTTCCTTGTCCTGATCCTCTGAGGGACGGCGGACTGTCACCACCATTACTTGCCACATGTCCCTGGTTCCCCGCCACCCCCTTCAGCTCACACTGTGAGTTGGCTGAGATTCTGGCCCCCGTGGCCTCAGAAGGGACCGTCCAGTACTTGTGAGAGACTTGAAGGGACCTCTTGGGGTCAAGTCCTCCTCCTCCAGGCTCTGCTAAAGCTCACCCCCCCCCCCATGCCTGTGTGCCATCTCTGTGGCCATGTGGGGGTCCCGGTTCACCCGCCACCCCTGTAGCCTTGGTTCTCAGGGTGCCCACGCAGACAGGAGCTGGGAGCACAACGTCTTCAGCCCTGCTGAGGGTGACGCTGTTAGGGGGCCCCCTGCAGGCTGCCCCAGCCCCTCGGGCACATGGGAAGCGAGGCCGTTCTCTTCCAGACGCTGTCTTCTCTTGAGAGCCCCATGCGGGTCCATCCAGGGCTTGGATTTGAGTGAGGCTGTCACCTGAGTCCCGCAGTCCCAGGTCACTCCCTTCTAGGGACCCGGGCTTTGTCACCAGGCAGTGTTCTTTCAACTGCCATGCAAGTGACATGCAGATGACCAAGTGCAAGTGTGCCCAAGGCGTCGCTCTCGCTCAGGAACCCGCGGACTCCACACTCCAGGCAGCGTGTCTATTTGGTGTGACCGATGCGAGAGCAAGGAGTGCCCCAGTCCCAAGCCACTGTCTTCCGTACCCAGGCAGTCTCGTCCTGTGCTTCACAGCGTGGGGTGGGGAAGGAGCACCCCCTGGGATGCTTCTGTTGTGGGGGGACAAAGGTGAAGGACCCGCAGGGCAGCACTCGGGGTCCCTCGGCTCAGCCCTGCTCGGTCCTGCTTTACAAATTGTGAGGTGACAGTAATGGAAGGTTCTGGTCCCTGACAGAGAGGTCTGAAAGCCACAGAACATCACACAGTGCCGCTGGTGGACTTGTGGGGGAGACAGACCCCCACAAATAACCCCAGGCAGCACAACAGCTTAAGAAGCCAAGGTCTTCACTGACCGAAAAGGGGGGAGGGGGAGTGTCACTTTCCCAGGTGATGACAAGGCCACACCAGGCTCCTCCAGAGATGGCTGGGAGAAGGAGCACCCCCTGCATCTGATCGGCCAAGACCCCTCCATGCTGTCGGCTCCCCTCTCGGGCCTCCCTGGGGGACCTTGATCAAGTCACTTCCCCGCTCTGGGCCTGTGATCTCCCGTCTGCATCACGAGGGGGCGGACCGGATGGCGGGAGCACCCTGAGCTCGGCCACCCTCATCTGGAATTCCCCGAGGCCCTCTCCCTGCCACCCATCCCCGCCCCCGTCACCCTCTCTGAGCCCTGCCTCTGTCTCCAGGGGCCTCAGCACCCCCACCTCCGCCCAAAGCCCCTGCAAGTCCAGACCCCCCCGTTTCCCACAAGGCCGCCACAGCCATGCGGACAGAAAGCAGCCATGTTTTCATTTACTCGATTAAATCGCCATGTGGACAGGGGCCCGCGAAGGAATCTGCGCCACAGAACTTTTCATTTAATAGAATTAGTTGAAACCAGATCAGCGGAGCCCCGTTCCTGGAGGCCATCTGCCCAGACGGGGACCGGCTGCCCTAAGTGGAACCCCATGCGGCCGGGAGCCCCTCTCCCTGCCGGCAGCGAGCCGCCCCCCGCACCCGGCCGTCTGTTCCAACGGTTCAAAGCCCTTCCTGCCCTCCGGGGCCGGCCGACCCCCAGGGCCCATGCCCACGCCCAGCCGGGGCTGGGCAGCTCCAGTCACGTCCACATGCAGCGCCACCTGGGGAGGCTCCCGCCAGCGACACGGACGGCACAAGGGCGACGCCGGCCCAGCGCCTTGGGATTCAGACGAGAGGCCTGCCGCGTCGTTCGCCTGGACTCTTGAAGAAAATTAGATAAACTAACATTTACTCAGCATTTCAGAGTTTAGCAAGAAGTTTCCCACATGTGTTATTTAATCCTCGTGACAATCCTGAGGTCGGGCTCTGCCGGGGACTGACTGCTACCTTTCTGTGCACTGAGCCAAGAGCTGCTGGTTCGAATCCCGCCTCTGCCTGTGCTAGTCACGTGACTTTGCGGAAGCCTCATCACCTCTCTGGACTTGGTTTTCTCGTCAGTAGAATGGGTGGGGGCAATGACACCTCTCTCTTAGGGTCAAAGGAGATGTCACCTGGGAAACTCACATGACATTGGGTCTTGATAACCCACGCTGGGAATCCCAGGCACCAACATACGTGTGTTGGACAATGAATTTCACGAACTCATCCTAGAAAAAGTGCTACAGCCCTATTGCTGAGTGTCACTAGTCACTCTCGAAGTCCTCATCTTGCCAAGGTTAGGACACCTCACCGAGCTGTCTGTACAGTGCTGCCAGCATAAGTGCACGGTGGCAAGTTCGCGGACTTAACTGCCAGATTTGGGGGATGACGACAGCTCTGGCGGCTGTTCCAGAAAAAAAGTTCCAAAATGGCTTTGTAGGGCGGACCAGGCGCGGGCGTCGGCGCACAGCTTCCCAAGGGGAGCACTTCGAAGGTGACCGTAGTGACACTCAGCAGTGAGGTCTGCAGCACTGTTTCTATGATGAGTTTGGGAACTAAATCATCGAATCTCACATATGCTAACAGCTGTCCCTTGTCACTCAGAGGGCAAGCTGGCAGTGGCAAAGACACTCAAGGAGGAGGAGCACCAGTTAGACCCAAGTCCAGCCCGCGGGCCAAATCCTGCTCACCTGCTTTTGTAAATAAAGTTTTATTAGAACACGGCCACACCCATTTGTTCACGTATTGTCTATGCCTGTTGTGACAGAGCTCACATGGCACGAAAAGCCTAAAATCTTTATGTCTGGCCAAGCCCTGATGGAGAGGAAGAGGGTCCTGCAGTGGCACCCCCACCCCCACCCGCAAAGAGGCTGAGCTAAGGTGGCGGGGGAGGGCGTTGCTTAGGGAGCATTTCAACTAATTGTTAATGAGCTTGTTTAACCTCTCAGGGCCCCACTCCCTGGCCCTAGAGAACAGTTTGAGTCTTGGGCGTTTTGATGTGGCATTCCTGTTTAAAAAAGAAATTATTCATGTGCCCTGATTAGTCTGTCTTGAGGAGCTTAAAGTAAGGGCGGTGGGATGGGGATAAATTGTTCTGTTATCAACGGCGGCTTTATAAGTCTGGGACTTCCACCGCGGGGAGTGGCTGCTGGATGGAATTGATACAGGCGGAGATTTATAAGGTCAAGTTTTACGAGCCTACAGATTCTCGTGGTGTATTACCACATCCTTATTACAAGCTCATGCTGCTGTCCAGTTAAACCAACGGAGCTAATATATTACTCCCGCCTGCCTGGGCCTCAGTCTCGGAGGAAACGGTGCAAAGAAAATACTGCCTTTGGGAATCAATCGTGTCCTGGTTTTTCCGCACAAGTGACTTTGGTTGTTTTTCGCCTCTCCCCAACCCACAAACCCAATGAGGGGCTGCCATTTGGTGTGTGCACCCAGAACAGCTCCTTGGGGTGGCCCCTTGGGGTGGGACAGCTCCCCAGCAGGAGGGGACCGCCACAGGGACCCTCTGCAGGCACTGCCCAGGGGAGATGTCCCTTCACCGCTGTGGCGCTAACAGGATCATAAATTGTGGCTGGGTGTTTGTCTTCGAGCCAAGGCTGTTTTCATGGAGAGGGGAAGTCAGCCTGCACCAGGACATGCCCAGGCTGGTCCGGGCGCCTGTCCCCTCGGCGCCAGGCCTCTCCTGCCTTTCTCTGGGGAGGGCCTGGCCTGGCCTGGGGTTCTGGATCAGCTCCAGGGAGCAGAGGCAAAGGCACAGCACAGCCGTCCCAGGCGGAGAGTTGGGACCGCAAGGGTTGGGGGTTGGGGCAGCAAGGAGTAGGGGCGGGGCCCGGGGTCCAGGCCCCGCCTCCATGACCCCAGCAACGTGCGGAAGGAGATTTCCAGTTCTTCTCTGACACCGATGACACCAGGACGATCCTTTGTCCAAAATGCTTATTTGCTCCTCTTGTGACTAAATGAACACACACACACATACACACACACACACCCCCGGCACTGAGGCCAAACCGAATGCCCATGACAAGCAATGAGATGATGCCCGGCCCGGGGATGTTCCTGCTTCCACCGGATCCTCCCCGCCACCAGGAAACAGAGAGGCTCGGGGGCGTGGCCTCCACTCCATTGGCCAGCACCTGTCACGTGGCCCCTGGACGGCAAGGGGCTGACCCAGTGGGCTCTGTGTGCTCTCCAACGAGAAGGGGACGGGGTGTCGACAAGCACTCCCACGGTTCGTCTTTCCGGACACCACGACCTCTGTAAACAGCTCATCTCAAACTGAGAGCAAACCCTCTTTTTCCCCCAAAGGAGAGAACCCCAAACCTCACAGGCCCCGCGTTTCTTTCTGCCTGAGGGCATCTCTCCTGACCTGCTCCCCGCTCGCTCGCTGGTGGTGGGAGAGCAGGTCGGGTTACCTGCTTCTTCCTCTGGCTCAGAAAGTGCCCCAACTTTGAAAACTGGAAGCCGAGGTCAAGCCAGGGTGCCCCCAGGACAGGGCAGGCTCAGCGTCTGGGTGTTGGTGACACACAGAGGCCCCTGTCCTCACCCCTCTTGGCTCCAGGTCGTCCTTCCCCCAATACAGTTCTCCACATGTGAAGGGGACACAGGCTTGATGTGCCAGCCCCGCTGAGCTAAGCCGTGAGGCTCCCCCTTTTTAAAGACCAATGAGGAACTCTCTCCTCAGGTGTCTGAGCTTTCTCTGAGCAACTGTGTGTGTCCTACAGACCCTGTGAATCTTGTTTACTTCTTTGCTTTGGCCACAAGGAAGCTCATCCTTGTGATGCACCTGTAGCAGATACCCACTGCCTGTGTTACACACTCCAAAGACCAGCCTTAGCTTGGCTCCATCATATATTCCTGCTGTCCCCAAATGCTCTCATTTCCCCCCTTTCTTATTGCATTGAATATGTCTTAGTGTGATGTCTCAGATCTTTCTAAATGTGAGGCAGAGGTTTAAAAATAAATATAGTATAAGTAAGTCAAACCCTCCTGCCCTGACGTCTGCTTCCTGCCCCCTCCTCCTCCTCATTCCTGAAGATTGCTCTAACAACTTTCCTAATGAGACGTAGGAGTTTTTCCAGCTGTCAGCACGGAGCTAGGTGTGCGGAGGGGTGGAGAGTGCACAGAGCCACGCTGCACGGTTGTCGTGACCCCAGATCCCACGTGGTCCTCCTGAGGGATTCCTGCATTGTGCACCTTAGCCTGAGCTCTGGAGGGATTCCAGCCGCCGCAGAGCTGGCCTCCTGTCCTATCCTTGCATGGCACTACGGCCTTAGGAAGAGAAGATCATCCCTGATGCCACAAGTGGCTCCTGCAGTGTTCCCCGCCCTGCCCTGGGTCCTGGCCACTAAGCCAGCATCGCAGGGAGCAAGGAGGCAGGGCTCATGGTATCGGCCTCACTGACCGGCCTGGGAGCGGCCGTGCCAGGGGGCTTCCCTCCCAATGACAGTCCCAAATCGGTACGAATGAGGGTCGGCCTCCAACCCACCCTCTCCCTCCTGGTAGGAGAGTCACACAGAATTGGGCCCAGTCCCACTTGAAGTATGGACTTCATGACCCACAAAGCGCAAGACCACCCCAGGAGCCGGGGCGGCAGACAAGAGCTGAGACCTAAAGCCCAAAGAGCCTAATGGGCTTCTCCACTGAGTCCCAGGCTGGGGAGCTAGAACGTGGGGACCCACTCTTCAACGTCCCATGGGGGGCTTTCTTCCGGAAACAGGAAGTGCGTGAAGAGTTCACTCTGCCCCAGGATGGGCAGCCGTCCTCAGACAGCCAGTGACGCAGAGAACCAGGAGGTGGGGGCTGCCCCTTGGCAGGTATGGAAACCCCAGCCACTCGTCTCCTCTCGGGCACAGTGGGTGTCGGGCTCTCACTAGGCTTGTGTGGTAGAGGTGCAGGAGGGGGAACCCCCTGTGAGAAGTGGAGAGGTCTCCGAGACCCTGTGAGGGCTGGCTGACCCTCCCTCCGCTAATGGGCCAAGGCGGGAATTGGGAAGAGGAGGGAGAAAGAGGGTCGCATCGATGGCCCTGATTTTCCACCCCTTCCCATCTCCTTGGCCATGTGACTTTGCAGTGCCTGTCCCTGACGAAACTGAGTCTGTCTCCCTGCCCCCGAGTTCAGCCAAAAGGATGTGAGTGCAGGTGACACGTGTATAGGGTTGAAAAGTGCCTGATGGATTTCCCTTCTGCTCGGGCAACTCGGCCTCTGCTGTGAGAGCACCCCGGGCTAGTGTCCTGCAGAAAGGGACAAGTGGAGCAGCCCCACTCTTCCAGCGGTCCCAGCCGAGGCCACTGCAGATCAGCCAGCCTGCCACCCGCCACCGGAAACGAGCGGCCCCACCCAAGACCAGAAGAACCGGCCAGCTGAGCCCCGCTCCCATCAGCAGCCCACGCGGGAGAGGAAGATGTGCGAGCTGGGTCCCAGGCGCCGCGTGCCGGAGTGGCCCGTTCCGCCGCGCTGTTGTGGCAGTAAATGACCGCGTCCTCTCCTAATAAGCTTGTCTGAGCTGGGAAGGGCCCAAGGAAAATCTCACCCAGTGATCGGAACTGTTTTTCAGGAGTGCTTCAGACGCGTGTTTCATATTTCAATGTTGTAATACAGTTGTTAACTATTATAGAAATGGAATAAAAAAAATGACACACACTCAAGTCGACGGAGAACCAGATTTTCACACACCAGAGGCCACCACAAATGTGTTATAACTTGGAAGGCCCGGTTAACTAGATTTTGTCCAGACCGCTAGACAAGATGTTTGAAAAATGTTACCATTTGCAACTGTTTATCTCTGCGCATGAGAGGTCCTTCCGATACTGAGGGTCGACGCGGAGTTCAGAAATCAGAAGGGAACAAGCCCTGGAGGCAGGCAAGCGGAGCCCGGACAGAAGTCCCCTGACACGTCGGGGCTGCAAACCGCCGCTCTGACGGCCTTGGTGGCCGTGGGCCTAAGGGCTCCTGGGGCCGGCTGGAGTGCTGCTTGCGATGTTGCACTCACCAGAACTCTGCATTTGAGGCGAGTGGCCCGCCCTGGAGCACCCCATCCGCCCTGGGGTGTGTGGGGGACAAAGGCAGGAGTCCTTCCACTGAACTTCCCGCAGCCATTGTCATTCATTGTTTTTATCAATAGCAACTTCTCGCCCACTTTAGAGCTGAGCAATGTGGCTTGCCCGGGACTGCAGTGTTGTGACCTCTCAGCTAACTGGTCCCTCGTGGCTGGGACTTCTCCGCGGTCCCCTGCAGGTGCTCCTCGCATCCCCAGCACAGGCGGAAGGCTGGGCTCCTGCTCCCGCCGAAATTCCAGGCCCAGGACCCTCACGGGCGCTGGGGCAGCGGCTGCTGAAATCTGGTTTGAGTTTAGCGAGGCAAATTACGCCAAGTACACCAACCCGGAGCCATTTAAAATTCCTCCAGGCCTTGAGGACACGGAGGACAGTGCCTGGGAAATATGTTTGCTTTGCTGTCTCCCGCTGTGGTCATACAAGGTCGCAGCGCATGCAGAGCCGGCCCGTGGCCCCGGGGATGGCCACCAGGCCCTGCAAGGGACGCGAGGGCTGCAGTGGGATGACAGCCTCCTTCCTCCTCATGCTGTCCCTTCTCCATCTCCTAGGGGCCTCCGGGGGAGTTTAGTCCTGAATGTGAACTCCAGACTTGGCCCCAGTATAGCCCGTTTACAGCCAAGAAGGAAAGCCCCCCACTTCTCACATAAAACGTGTCCTCGGTGACGAACCCGTGCTCCCCACCATCAAAGATACGCTGTCAGGTATCCAGGGGGCCATGACCTCCCAACAGGTTCTGAGGTCGTGGGTAGACAGGCACCTCGAGGCTACGAGAGAGGACTACATGGAGAGACGCCAGCGACCAAGCCGGGGCGTTTCTTGCTCGAGGGCCCCGAGGGGTTAGGCAGAGACACTGTGAGCAGCGGGGCTCAGCCCAAGGCAACAGGCAGCGGTGGGGCCCGGGGCCACTGGCTCGTCTCCAGGGCAACCAGTCCTCGGCTCCGAGTTGCTAGGAGGGAGTCCAGGCCCACGGTGCCCTAGAGCTCATTTGTCAAGAGAAGCTGAAAATCTAGACTTGTCCTCTCCCCAGTTGTCCAGCTTGCCGCTTGGCACCTCTCTTTGGGTGTCTGCTAGCTCTCTCAAACGCGGCAGTCCTTAACCCAACCACGGAGGCCCCCCACCCCCCTAAACCACGACTTCCCCATCTCAGGAAATGCCAGCTGCCTCCTAGAACATCGGGCCGGGCCCCGCCTGGCTCAGCCAAGCCCCCGTCACCTGCAGATGCGTGACCGTTAATTTAAGTCGCGGAGTTCGGGGGGCGATGCGTCACACGGCACTCGCTGGCTGCTACACCCCTATGTGACGGCACCTTTGATTCCACCACAACCGTTTTCCTTGCTACCTTCTCAGCTTCCGAGGGAGCTTACCGTTCTGCACGGGGCAGACACACAGTCCCACTGCGGACCAGCACACGACAGTGGACAACGGCTCGCCCCGAGGAGGTTCTGCGAGGCCTCTCTCAGCACCCCGGTCCTCTGACACGCACCCCCGTCGTCGGCACAGGGGGGCGTGGTTCTGACGTGCGGTTTGGGATGTAATCGGAGACGTGTCCCACTCGTCACTGCATTTACGAGAAATGTTGTGTCGAGTTATTTGGATGTAAATATAATTTTCCTTACATCAACACTCACCAAAGAAAATGAAGCATTGTGAAATTCAGATAGTCTATAAAATTTAGGATAAAAAAGCCCAGCTGCAGGCTCCCGAGCGGTGGGCTGGGTGGGGGTGGGGCGGGGGTGGAGCCTGCGTGTCCTCCATTCTCAGGCCCCATCGGGGATCAGAGGTGTCGGTCATGCACGCGTAGTGCCAGGTTTCCCCGGGAGGCAAAGACGAACATCGTGCACGGTCCAAGCTGTCACCCCAGATGCAGGAGCGTTCACGCTGCAGCTCCTAGACGTGGGGACACACACACACACGCCCCGACCCAGACGTGGACAGAGATGTAACAGCTGCTCCCAGCTGATGCCCATGGCAGGTCTGGCTGGACCAGGAGTGTCCTTCCAGAATACAGTCCACCTCAGGAGGACTTTACCGGAGGTGACAAAGCGTGCTTGGGCCGGGGCCCTTTCTCCATGGAAATGCAGCTGAGCTTCCCGCCAAACACGCCCCTGGACTTGGGGCCCAGGGCCGGGCTCAGTCCCCACCACGCAATCCCACGGCTTCTGCCTCGGAGGAATGCAGCTGCCCGTGCGACGAGGCTCCTGACCCTGAGACAGCCCCGTCCCTGCCTGTCCCCGTGCCTGAAATCCCATTCTTAAACGTTTGGGTTTTTCCCTCATGATTTGTGTCAGTCAAGGTTAACAGGCAAATAGAAGTCACTTTCAGACCTGACCAGAGAACGAGTGTGTGGAGGTAGCACTGACATCAGCACCGGCGGGAGCCACGGGCACCCCCAGGATAGAGGACAAAGTGGGGGTGCTAGGGGAGCAGGGGCAGGGCCACCCAATGATGCCAGGTGGGCTGCAGTGGGACACGGGGTGGCAGCTGAGCCAGGCAGCAGGGGAGACTGTTTCTGTAGATGCAGGGAGGCAGAGAGGGAAGGGAGGGTGCCCCGTACCCCCCAACCCCAAGTCTGCCCTCAAGCCTCCTTCCAGAGCCTTTGTGGAACCCAGCTAGCACCCAGCAGACTGGGAGCCTGGCAGTGCGGCCACTGTGGCCCAGGAATGCTAAGGGCCACCTCTCGTTTAGGATTGTTAACGTGTGGCCCCTGCGAGCTCTGGAAGGGCAAGAGCTGACGTGTCATTCATCTTGGCATCCCAGGGGCCCAGAACAGGGCCTGGAGTGTAGTACGTGCTCAATAAATATTGCAGGGTGGCGGGGGTGGGGGAGAAGTGACTCGATGGCTGGATGAGTGGACACGTAGGACAGGTGTGGAATGAAGTTACTCTCTATCTCTGGGCTTCAGGGATCACATCTTGCAAAGTATTTGTAATAACTGACATTTACTGTGCTTAGCATTGTTCTAATTGTGTCACTGTATCTTTATTGTGTACAAATGACACAGTAAAGTGTCCATTTTGGTTAATTTTGCCAGATTCCTCCACGTGTGAAGTTATCCCCACGGGCTGGGGAGTAGATACATCCAGGACCCCCAGACTTCCTGTACCCGTGGCACTATTTCTTTGCTGCCCTCTCCACCCCCGACTGGGACAACCACAGGACTGCTTTTCATCACTATGGGTTAGTGTGCATCCTGTAGAACTTTCTATCAATGAAACCATGCACATGTACCCTCCTAGTCTCCCATGTGACGGTGAGGTCACCTGCCAGCTCCGCCTCCCGGGAGCCCCCCGGACTTGGTCCCTCCTGCCTGGGAGGCAGCTCTGTGCCGTGATGAGAACTGAGACCTGCCAATCACAGCCTGCCACTCCCTCACTAGGGGACTTGGGGCAACGACGTAGGCTCCCCAAACCTCAGCTTTCTCATCTCCAAAACGAGACCGATCCCAGCGCTGCAAAGGGTTGGGGTGCACATGAAATGGGGCCCGCACTGCAGGCCGCTTCTATCCACCCCCCAACACGCCGGGCGCATCTGTCCTTCCTCCCTGGAATGTGGGCTCGTCACCCGGTCCCCAGGTCAGCGGGGCTCTGCCCAGCCCATGCGTGCGGACCGCCCCTCCTCTGGGGAATGACACCTCAAGCAGGAGAAGGCCCCCCCACTCTGGCCAGTGCTATGCTCCCGGCCTCAGTGTGTCTGCAGGATTCCAAGCTGACCACCGCCTCCTCCTGCGATGTCCACCCACCCAGCTGCTTCGTTTCCCTGCGCAGCCCGTGGGTGTCTGTCCCGGGCGGCTGTCTCTCTGTTTACACTCACCCACCCCTCCCAGGCCCCCAGCCCGCACCATGCCCGCTGCCCACCCCGCTGCCCACCCCGCTCCTAGCCAATGCCGAGCCTTCCACGGAGCCCAGACACCACACCCCAGTCATCGGGGCTCCTCTCCGTCACCCTGGGGCCTGCCACGTCTCCGGTTTCAAGGGGAAAATACGATGTAAATGTACAACATAGCAGATAAATGAGGAGTTCTCAGTATAAACACCCAATTATTTGCAAATTATTCGGAAAGGAGGCGAAGAGCTCTGCGGCATGCTGGCACGCTCCGGGGACCCCCTTCTCCTCCGTGCAATGGGCGCACTTGGCGGGCACTGCAAGGACCAAGTGATCTCACGTAAAGGGCGGTGGCGCCCAGCCCCCAGGGGTGCCCAGCCCCCAGGGGCGCCCAGCTCGGAGCGCACACCCTTCCCCCAGCCTCGAACGAAGTCGGAAGAAGAAAACGGGAAAAACGAAGCAGAGTTTACCGGCAGCCACGGGGGCGCCAGGAAGACCTGAAGGACAGTTATTGCAACCAGGAGCGTAGATGCTACTGGAAGGTCCCCGGGATTAGGGGGAGCCAGCCTCTGAGGATCTAAGCAGCTCTGAGGGGAACAAATAAATTAAATAAATGGTCTCTCTAATGCGGGGCCATCTGGCGATTTGATAAAAGTATTGGGTTTCCCAAGGCAGTCCCTGAGTGCTCCCCGGGCGCCACCGTTTACGGCTGGAGATGACTGGCATGTGGGACCGGCATCCCAAATGGAAACCAGCAGCCCCTGGGCTTGTTCCCTAATGGGGGCCTTTCATCACCCAGTTACCCTTAAGCGTCCCCCTTCCTATTGTAATTGGCCCTAAATGAAAAGCATTAGTCCTGTCAATAAAAACTAATGGTTCCACTTACTAAAAAGAAGGGGGTGGGGATGAGGAAAGAGGTCCCTTTAAAAAGCAGGAAGGGCCTGGGTCGCCTCCCTTCCTGCACGTCCGGGTTTCAAACGGGGGTGCAGAGGGCTGTGGTGGGGACAGCACTCCTCCAGCAGTCGGGAGGCTGGGTCCCCGTTCTGGCTCTGCTGTACCTTGCTGTGTGACTGACGAACGGTAGCTCTCCCTCTCTGGGCCTCCCAGACCCCTGTGAAAGTGGCCCTAAGGAAGCTACTCGGGCCGGCTCACAGTAGGGCCAGTTTCCCAGATCAAAGGAGAAGCCGGAGGAGAAAAGGCTTTGAAACTCCAAGGGGTTTGAGCCCGGCAGGAGGCGGGCGCGTCCCCCGCCTGGAGATGGGCGCTCCGCCGGGACCGGAGCGGGGCCTGCTGGCGTCCTGCGCTCCCCACCGCCCGCGGCGGCCGGCCACAAAGAGGGGCTGTTTGGAATTAAACTGAGCAGGCGTTCTCCTCCGGGCGGCTCCGGGGAATAGGTATTTATTTGTCTGCTTAAGACTTTTCAGAGCCGGTCTTGGCCACTGGCCATCCCTGGCTGCAGGCCCCCGTGCACAGAAGTGGGAAAGGTGTGCCCCCCCGCAGTAAGCACAATTAGAAGGGCCTAGAGACGAGGTGTCCAGGAGCCCCCCCAACATTTTAAACAACACTCCGCTTCAGACTTGTCACACTGAGCTTCTGTGCGGCTCTCTGACCTGGGAGACAAGAGAAAGTGTGGCTTAAACCTGTTGGAAGCGACAGCCTTTGGGGCGCAGAGTAGGAAGCTGACACGGGAGCATCTGCTGTGGGCTGGAGCCCTCGCGGGCACTGAGCGGCCATCGTGGGGCGGGGACCCGCCTGCCACCCGCGCCTGTGGCTCACCGCCCCACTTCATGGGTGAGCAAAGGCGAGCTCACCCTGGGCAAGGGGACGGAGTGACGTCACAGCAGCAGAGGAGGCCCCGTCCTTCCGAGGGGCGCCTCAGGACAGTGGGTGACGGGAAGGGGCCCCATTTGGACTGTGGGGCAGTTGGGATAGTCGCCCTCACCAGCTCAGAGCAGGCCGGCTAGTTCCCAACCGGGAGTCGTCTCCTTGCCCGAGGGCTTTCCCTGACCCACAGACAGAGCTTCTAGGGCCGAGAATTTCTGCCTCCAGCTTTAGTGGGGGTGAGGGGCAATGTCCCAGAAAAGTTGGGGTGTGAATACCCCGCTTCCGTCTCCCTTGGGTGTGCTAAGCCTTGTCTTCCCTGGTCCCCCAGGTCTCCAGTGGGCATGAGCCCTCACCTGCTGTATAACGTCCTTCTCTGGACTGTCTTCCCTTTCCCATCTCACTGTCCCTCGTCCCTCCAATCTGGGTCTTGGGTTCTGCTTCCGGAAGAATCCAAATGAAGCCACGCGGGGCATAAGCGACACGCGGTGGCGGAAAGGACGCACGGCAGCTCCCGGGCCGACGCCGATGAATCGCAGGGCGGTGGGCCGGAGGGAAACACGCCAGCGGCAAGAGAGGGCCCGTGGTGCGCTCCGACTGACGTCCCGGACAGGCGCGCTCTCGCGTGGTGAGAAAAGCCCCAACGGTGGTGATCTCCTCGGCGGTGCCGAGCAGAGGGGTGGCTCCCAGGTTGCTGAGAGCTCCGCGGGCGCTGCGACCTGCGTGTGCACACATCGCGCTGCGCGATTTATGGGGATTCCGGTACTTCACACGTGTATGCCGTACCTCAATTAAAGCAATGGAGAGGCAGTTAACCAACCCCCCCCCCCGAGTCCCCTGTATTGCTGGGTAGTATCTTTGCTCTGGCTTTATTCTATTCCGGCCCCGCCAGAGTCCCTTCTCCTTGATTTCTTAATCTATGTCTTTCCATTCTAGCACTTTGTGTCTGAAAACCATCCCAGGCCCTTCTGCAAGGAGAGAGGTGAAGGACTGAAGGCAGAAAGAGTTTGCATAGGGATCTGCTGTCCAGGTCATGAAAGCGATTGTCTCTTTACTGCCTCGGTTTCATTGCTTTTGGTCTAAAAACAAGATTTTTCTCAGTCTGCCAGTTTGCACATGGACCAATTTCTACCAATTGGCCTTACCCTCCACAAATCGCTCCCATAAATAAAAACAAGAGTTTTCCAGCCGAGGTGGCTTTGGCTCTCCCTCCCCGGGCCCCTGCTCACGGTGTTTTCTGGCAGGAAAAGAAGAAAGCTATCCTCCTCTTCGACGCAGCATAAACTGCCGGCAGCCAAACGCAGGCCTCTGATCCATTCCGCTGAGATTCCAGAGAACTCTGCCTCACGGCCTGCAACCAGAGATGCCTTCAGCGGACCCGTCATCAATGAACATGCGATCCCGGCCCAGGAAGTGCTGGGGCTGGGACGGCCCCTGGGGCGGCTGAGCCCACCCCTGTGAAGTGAGGAAGGGGCCCTGGCCTAGCTCTGGGTTCCACGGAGCCACCGCAGTCTGGTGACGGACACAATTCCAGCGTGGCTGGGTTCATGCGGAGGCCATGTGATCTCGGGTGGTGGGCCTCACTGTCTCCCCTGCTCTGTCCCCGATACTTGAGGTACACGGTTTGGTGTGTGGTTTATCGACTCAATGGCCTTTTCTCTGTCTGGATTCCCGCTCTGTGTTGCAAGTTCTGAGCACAGGACTGTGTGGTCCCCCCAGAGCCCAGCACAAGGCTGGGCCCATGGCAGAAAGTCAGTGTTTGTCCAGTGACTGAGTAAGGGCTGTCCCAAGAGACGCCGCTGGGCAGGTGGGGGTGCCAGGGAGCGGGGAGAATCACACATGAGAGCCGGGTGAGGACTGTGGTGACTGCTCAGACGGGGGAGCCTCCGCGGAACAGCAATGACGGAGGCGGTCGGCCTGGGCTGTCGGCCTGCTTCTCCGCCAAACCGGCCCCGTCAGAGGGAGAGTCTGGGTCTTACCAGTGCACTAAGAGCAACACGCCCGAATGGAATAAGGGCGCCCCACGTTTGCAAGCGCGGGGCCCCAGCCTTACCAGGAGAAGAAATGATCTCCTCCCGACATGGAAATAGGCTGTCGAGTCACCGAAGACACGCAGCACCGGTCTGACAGACGGGGTGGGGGGCGCCCGGCCTGCCGCGGGCACGCTGCAGGGAACACGCGGATGCGCGGGCTCGCGGTCCACAGGTGCGCGCTCACGCCGACGAGCCGCCGCCCCCCCACCCTCCCTAAGGGGGACTGAGCAGCAGAAGCGCCCCCGCGCGGCCAAGTGAGGGCAGCGACAAGGCCGCCAGCTGCAGGGCCCAGGCCAGCGAGGGCGCGCCCCAAACAGCGTCCATCGGTGTAATGAGTTTGGTTTTGGAAAAAGGCGGAGCTTCAGACTGCCGGACTTGGAGAAGAAAGTGGGTCTGGGGCCAGGGAGGGCGGTGGGCGGGGCCAGAGGCGTGGCGAGGTCCGGGCGAGAGGTGGGCGTGGCAAGGGCGTGGCGGGCGTGGTAAGGGCGTGGCGAGGGGCGGTGTTGGGTGGGATGTGGGCGGGGCCAGGGTGGGCGGGGCGGGGCCAGACGCTCCTCCAGTGAAGGCCCAAGTCCTGGGCCACACAAGGGAAAACCCAAGTCGGACCAGCGTTATCCCTGCTGGCCCGCAGTACCCCGAGGGACAGCCCTGACCCCCAACGCAAGGCTCTGCAAGGGGGTGGGCTCGGCCCCTGCTCTCCAGACTTCCGCGGAGAGGACGACCAGGCCCTGTGGTGGACACGGGGCAGGAGCTACAGAGTGACCAAGTGACAGCAGAATTACGGAGCCACGCTGTGGATGGGACACTGCCAAAATCCAGGGGACTCAGCATTTACGATGTGCCAGGATCCGCACCTCATGCCCGGAATCCTCACAACCACCCTGTGAGGAACCTTTCTATCCCACCACGCCATCCTCATGAGAAGCTAGGCCCCCAGAGGTGAAAATGGCCTGTACCGCTAGAAAAACGGCAGGGTGGGGACTCGAACCCGGGAAGACGGACTCTAGCGAGCACGCGCGAACCACTTCTGTGGCACGCCTTCTGATCTCGCGGGATTTGAAAAGCTGCTCCAGGGAAGGGGCCCGGAGCCTCGGCGCCCCCAGTGCCCACTTAGGAGAGGTGCGCGGTGCGCAGCGTGCAGGCCAGCATCCTTCCCTGTTCATTCTGACCGTCATGTATCCAGGAATTCCATGTGCACGAATTGTGTGATCTGCTCAGCCAGGTCCCAGAGGGGCGAGAAGTCCCTTATCCTGTCCCTAAGACCCGTGCACTGTAACTGTGAAAACGCTAATAGTACGCCGCATGAGCTCAGCGCTTCATGACTTCTAGACTGTTCACCTCCGTAAACGCCACGAACCCCCACAGGACCGCCCCTTCCAGAGCTGAGCAAACTGAGGCTCAGAGAGGGTAAATGTCGCGCAGTGGATGCGAAGCCTATGAAGCAGTGTGAGAATAAGACTTTTTTTATTGGAGAAGAAAATATTTGAAAAAGAATTTTTTTATGATGGGTAGGAAACAGCTTGGTGCTTTTATATGAAGAACCGCCCCCAAATTTTAAGTTGTTTCCTTTCCAGAACAGACTCGTAAGTGGTTGTGCTGTGTTTGTGTGATTTTCTGTGATGAGACCCTGTGCACATTCCACTCCGAGGGTCTGTGGCACCCAGGGGGAGATGGATAAAGCCCACGCTCTGCCGCCAAGCCCGGTCCTCTGAGAGGTGCCCAGGATTTGCTCCAAGTTACCACCAAGTAAGAGGAAACTTTCCCACCATCTTGTAATTGCAGATTGCTGGGTAACTGAGCCATGAAAACTGATCGTACCCGTGTGTCTCCACTGGCCTCAGAGAAAAAGCCTGAAAGCAAATCATTGTGGTGGGGAAAGACTGTCTGCGTGCCAAGGAGTGCTTGGGGGGGCAGCGGGGGTGGGGGCGGAGAGCATTCCTGAGCTTCCTAAGAAAATATCCGCAGAATCCACACCATCTCCTGGGTATCTCCAGGGAGGGGGAACCATCTGCCTTTCCAGGTTCTGTGGGATTTGTACCACGAATAAACTTCTTTGTGCCTCAGTTTCCCCACAGGTGAAATGGAAGCATTGGGATCCACCCACCAGGGTGGTGTGAAGCTATAAAAACATAACAAAGGTAAAGCACCCAGCCCAGTCCTGACACATGGCAGGCCTTGATAAAAATGTCCCTTTCCTTACCTTCCTGAACACAACCTCCTCCCCCACCCCCAGGGGGGGTACCTGCCACCTTCTGCTCTGGAGGACGGATGTGTGTTGTCATAGTTCTGAGCATACGGGTGCATGTTTAGTGATGTGAGAACAAACTCTGTGCCTCCTGGAAAAGCCAGAAACAAGAAAAGGCTGCCATTCAAACTGTCACCTAAATGGTGGGGACTCCTGTGAGGTTTCTGCCATGTCTGTGCACGTTGCAATGAGGGACCACGTCGCCATTTATTCATTCTAACAGGGCAGCCTGCACACTGCTTCGCCAGTCCAGGGCGCGGCTGACACTTACGTATCTTCCCAGCATCTCTGAAGGATTTTGTGCTTGAGTAGCAGGACATTCTTAGATCCTTCTTGGGGACTTGCACACACCTAAACCTACCCCACTACCCAGGTCACAATCATTTGGATCCTTGAGGCTTACTCAAGTCTAGAAGGGGTCATTCTGCCTCTGGAGAAGCGGAGTCTGAGCTGTCCACCACTGTCATTGCTCCTCTTGGCCACAAGATGTCACTGTTGAAGATGGGGTCGGGGCAGTTTGGCTGACATCGCTTGTCCCTGCTGCTGGCACGCCCTCTCACTTACTGGGGCTCTCAGGGTGCCCCACACTAGGCATCAACAATGCAAGTCTCGCGGCTCACACTCCCATGTTCCCCTGCTCAGCACTGCTCCCCAAACATAACCACTGTGCAAGGGTGACTGGTCCAGAATTTTCAGAGTAGGTTTTCACTTTTGCCCAAACCAGCTCTTTCCCCATTAACCCTTCGTGATGGTTAATTTCATGTGCCAACTTGACTAGGCCCCGGTGCCCAGATATTTGGTCCAACATTATTGTGGATGTTTCTGTGAGAGTATTTTTGGATGAGATTCACATAAATTGGTGGACATTGAGTAAAGACTGTCTTCCATAATGTACGTGGGCCTCATCTAATCAGCTGAAGGCCTGAATAGGATGAAAAACGGACCTCCTCCAAGCGAGAGGACATTCTACTAGCAATAGCCTTCGGACTCGCACTGCAATGTCGGCTCTTCTTTGGGTCTCTGGCCGCCAGCCCACCCCGCTGATTTGGGGCTCACCAGTTGCCCTAATTATGTGAGCCAGTTCCTTAACGTCCATCTCCCTCTCTCTGTACACACACCTTGTTGGTTCCGTTCCTCTGGAGAATCCTGACGAATACATCCTCCATCCTGGGTTGATCAGGCCACCAGCCCCGGCTTCCGACTGCCTAGCAAGTCCTCCTCCGGGCCCCTGACACCCTTTTCCTGCCTGTGGGTCTCCGGCAGGGTGACCTCAGTCTGTCCTGACAGCGTTCTTCAACTTGGAACCTTGGAGAACTGGCGTAGGGAGGTGGCTCCCAGGGCTGTGTGAGCAAATGACACTGTCCTCCATGGTCTGAGCGATGAGGGCCCCTCTGACTTCCACTTACAGCCCCAAGAGGCCTCTCAGGAGCCATTGCTTCATCTCCCAAGGGCTGAGGACCCCGGCAGCTGGACGCGATCACAGGCAAGACCGCCGGTGGGCCTACGGAGCCCACTTTACAGACAGTTCCTAACCTGACTGGATCTTCTGCTGCCCCTGGGAGCGGGTGCTGCACATTTTGCAACGTGAAGGAGGCTTTGTGAGCGGAGTCCCTTCCCCCAGGTCCCCCCGCCGGTCAGTGGTAAAGCTAACCTGCCCCTCGGCGTCCATAATAACATTTTAATAAAAATGCTATTTTTTAATAGAAAAGCAAAATTGGATTTGTGCCTTAATCTCCAGCCTAGTTTGGCTATCTTGGGGGCCAGACTACACTCCAAACTTTTAAAACCACTTTTGGTTTGCTTAGCCAAAAACAAAACAGTTTCTAGGGAGTACGCTTAGCAATGCCAAGCTATTAACTTGCAGCAACAGTCAGCCGGGATACCGAAATGAAAACTTGATATTATCTATTATTTATCATATTGTTCCCCCATCATCCCTTTATGAAAAATGGATGGAGGCCCAGAAATCCTCATTGCCATGCGTCTTCCAGATGGGAAAAATAATCATTTTCTCCATTCTGCCGTCCTTGTGTTTGAATAAAGTTTACAGAGAAGGCGGTGTTTACTGCAGCTGGTTGTTGTGGGACAGCAGGAAATTCGGACCGTGTCCCAAACCTCCGCGCTCAGTCTGCCACGAGCCAGGTACACGACATTGCGAACGCCACTTCGTCTTGGAAAGTCTCACTAAAAACGAGAGGCATGACTGGAGAGCTCTGAAGTCCCTCTCGTGCCTTCTGCTGTGGCCCTGCCACAGGCCTCAGGGGCTCCCTCAGGGGCAGAAGACTGCTGCATAGAGACCAGGGCCCCAATATTGCTAACACCTCCACAAGCGGAGCCTTTACAAGGCCCAGACGCTACTCCTGGCTCTGCCTCCACTGGCTACGAAGCCTTGGAGAACTCACTTACTCTCTTGGCCTTTTCTTATCTGCATTTTCCACATGGTGAGGGAGGGATGGTAGCGCTGGGCCAAGGCCAGCCATAAAAATATGAAACGGCTTATTTTAGGGCATTATAATGCTACAAGGCAGAGTGCGCCACCAAGACCGTGACTTGCTGAAAAAGGTTGGGCTTTTCATGCTCCCCGCCCCCCAGATCATTGGCCATTGCAAGGTTTCTGTGTAAAAACTGCCCTCCCCGCCTGCCAACCCAGACTGCTGAGGTGGGGGGTGCCACCTCCACTGAGGGTCCTGAGCCCCTAACAGAGCCACACCAACCTCTGCGTCACTGACCCAGAGCGGGGTCATTTGATTAGCCAGAGCAGGACAGAGTTGTGGCTGGACGGCTGTTGGAGTTTTCCACCTCCACCCGGGCCATTCCACCCCCTTGCCCGCCTCCAACACTTTCTTTTGAAGCCCAGAACGTTCCTGCTCCAGCAACGCAGGCAGTTCTTTCTAGAAGAGTCAGGAAGGAGTAAAACTGGCAAAGATTCTTAAGATCAATTTTCCGGTCAGTTGCATCCTTCAGGATGCCCTGCCCTCGTGCCCCCTCCGCTCCCAGGAGAGCATGGCGCCTGGATTTGCAAACAGCAGAGGAGAGAGAACCCGCGGGCGTGTCTGCTCACTCGGAGCCCTGGGAGACAGAATTTCTTCTTTCAAAGGAAGGAGAGATCGCCTTTAAAACTGGGACAAAGCATTGCCATGGTCACCTAAAGGTCCGTCTCCTTCCATCCCTCACCCCCTCTCCCCCGCTGGGACCGAGGTGAGTACCAGCGAACCAGTGTCCCACGGAGAGGTCTACCCTTGAGATGGATGTTTGCATCGGCAGGTTCACAAACGTGTGAGCCTGCACAAGTGAGTGTCACCGTTCTGTGAGCTGACCGCACTGGGAACTTTTATTGTGTGGCTCACTGAGTTTTCTCCCACCAAAAGGCAAGGGTGAAAGCCAAGACGAGGCAGGGACCCAGGGCCGACCCCTAAGTGCGACTTCTGGTCTCCGGCTGGAGCGCCAGGGTCGATGACGAATCACGTCTCCAATGAGGAGCACTACGGAAGGAGCAGCGCAGGGCGACGGGGCCGGAAGGCACCAGGTCGGTTGGAGAGTTGTTGAGCCTAACCTTCCAGAGCCGAGACCGAACAGGCAGTTAGCCCATCGTTCAACACTACTGAGCGCCGGGTACCGTCCAGACGCGAGGATTTCCCAAGGCCAGGATTTACGTGGCCCCTGGGACACGGACGAGGAGGAGGAAGGTAAGAATCCAGAATGAATGGGGTCTTGGCCCCAAAGAGAAGTGCCTGAAGTACCTTGAATTGGTGAGAGAACATTTCCACCAACAATGGAGCTGGGAAATTCAGAAGACAGGCTGACTTCGTGGAGGAAAACTTCTGTGACTGACCCATCACTGCAAGAGAAAGAGAAAACAGGGGCAGAAGGAGGCGGGTGAGCCAAGGAAGTCCCTTCCATGCCACCACTGAAGTGGACGTAAAAATACCCCCCATTCCCACCCCACAGAGAAGAAGATGGAAAAATGGTAGTCAAGACACTTTGCAAACTCAAGCGTGCACCTCCCTAATGGTGGGATATTTTATAATTCTTTAAAATAAATGTTTTATTTCAGGATGTGAGCTTTTTAGAACCCCTCTGAAAACTCTCTGGCTATCAGCTCATCGCTAAGGCAGCGATCTCCAAATTTTTTGATCTGATACTCATTAATAAAAACAAATTTCCACCATTAACATAGATGTTACCAATCCAATATGTACCCTGCAATTATTGGCTAATATCCCAAGACACAATCAACTAATTAGGGCGAAACCTAAGACAGAACTATGGAGACAGTAAAATGATCCGTGGCTGCCAGGGGTCCAGCGGGTGGGAGGGATGAAAGGGGGTGCGGAGGACGTTTAGGGGTGATACAGCTCTGCATGCCTCCACAGAGGATGCGTGACTACACAGATCGGTTAACACCTATAGAATGCGCAACACAAAAAATAAACCCTAATGCCCACGATGGCCTTCCAGTGAGATTGGTGACATCGTACTGGTTCTTATCCACATTGTACCAGGGAGACTGGGGTGCAGGGTGAGGTCGGGGGGTGAGGTAGTGGGGGTGAGGTGGGGGTGGGGGGTGAGGTAGAGGGGGTGAGGTAGAGGGGGTGAGGTGGGGGGTGAGGTGGGGGGTGAGGTAGAGGGGGTGAGGGGGGTGAGGTAGGGGGGTACATGGGAACTGTCTGTCCTTTCCATCCAGTGTGTCTATAAACCTAAAACTGCTTTTAAAAATCGTCTGTTCATGTAAAAGAACGTTTTGCTGACAAGTGATTTTGTTGGAGAACTCACATTGTTTTCAATCATTTAACTCCCCTCCCCCCACCCCAAAAGGTTTTCTTGCAACCCCCTGAAATGAGTCTGACCAGTGCATGCATCCAAGGCCGGGCAGGCCGGCTCATCCTGGTGGAAACCCAGGGGCCGACCCCGTTTTGCACCGTGGAAATCCGCTTCTCAGACGCTCTCGGTCCCCAAGCGGATTGGATCCGCTTCCCTCTCACGGCCAGTCGCCAGGAGTCACTCCAAGGGGGTGGCCTCCCCGTTCTTCTTGTTATTTCTGCAGTTTAAAGTGAGCTCCGCGTTGTTATGGGGGAGAGGAAGGTCCATGAAAAGCTTAACGGGTTCCATTCATGTTCCAGAATTCCAATATTTCAAAATCAATTATTCAGCCCTTTGGGAGAGTCTTCCAACCACCCCCGGAAGTCAAGCCCGAGGCGCCCGCTGCTTCCCTGTTTGGCCGGGCCGTCCTGACTCGCGTTTCCCCCGGGGTCCCCGGCCCTGCAAGTGGGCTGTGCCACCCCTGCGCTGAGTGGCCCCTGCGCTGAGTGGCCCCTGCGCTGAGTGGCCCGTGCGCTGAGTGGCCCGTGCGCTGAGTGGCCCCTGCGCTGAGTGGCCCGTGCGCTGAGTGGCCCCTGCGCTGAGTGGCCCGTGCGCTGAGTGGCCCGTGTGCTGAGTGGCCCCTGCGCTGAGTGGCCCCTGCGCTGAGTGGCCCGTGTGCTGAGTGGCCCGTGCGCTGAGTGGCCCCTGCACTGAGTGGCCCCTGTGCGGTGTCACTTGATGGCCCAGCCATCTCAGGAGTGCACATGACGATGATCCCACTTTCCCAATGAGGGGACCGAGGCCAGAGTGGTGCCTTGGAAATGAGCGACGGGACTCGGCGCGTGCGCGCTGGTGGGGAGGAGCGGGCCTGGGCCCTGGGGCGGGCTGCCGTCCCCGACCTTGGCCAGGAAGTCAGAGCGGTGGCCATCTGCGGTGAATCACGAATGTGAGGGTATTGGGAGCCTACTCTGTGCCTGGACTGTCCCAGGGGCTTGGGTGCAGGAGGCAAAGATGACTGCTGTTGTCGGCCCGGCCCGGCGATGGCAGAGCCAGTCCTGGCTCCGGAAGCCGAGAGAAAGGGCCGTGGATAAGGCGGGACGGCCTCAAACTACACGGGGCAGAGCTCAGTCAGGCTAGTGGCCCATTTTGCAGATGACGGTTGACACGCACTCAGAGAAGTGTCAGTGAAATCAAGGCAGACACTCAGGGGACCTGCCGACAATCCAAGGAACGCCACGGACTGCCCACGGCACCCGACGCTGGAGGAAGCAAGGGAGCCTGGGGCGGGAGCCCAGCCCTACCAACCCCTTGACCTTGGACTTCCCGCCTCAACATCTGTGAGAGCATCAGTGTCTGGTGTGGAAACCCACCAGTTTGCAGTAATTTCTTACAGCAGCCACAGGACACTGACAAAACCCCCAGCAAATAGAAACCCTTGCAGGCTGTCTCTGCACTAGGCAGGGCCGGGAAGCAAGAGGTTCTTGCTTCCTGCATATTTTAGGGTTCAGCACCCCCTCCCACAGGAACCACTGACTCAATCATCTGCCCCTGGAGGACCACTCGGCCTTGTTCACCGACCGTTTCCCCAGGGCGTGGGGAATGCTCACTGAGTTGTAGTATACGAGGGCTGTCAGGAAAGTACCCAGCCAAGCAATAGGAAAAATAGAGGCATTTAGGGCTGGAGTTTTTCAGGACAACCCTCGTTCACCTTCACCCCTATACACTTGGGGTTCAGGCATCAGTCCGGGGTTTGAATCTCAGCTCCTGCACCTGCTATGGCTGAGTAACTGTGGACAGCTGGTCTCCGCGTCTCCTCGACCCCTGTGTTACGCGGACGGGATAGGTACCATCTCCTTGAGCTGCCGTGACGATTCATGAAATAACATGCAGAGTTCTCACAGTGGTGCCCAGCACATCACAGATGCTCAAGAAACTTGTTTTTATCAATAATTAAAAGAAAAGAAGCAGTATTATTAACAGTTGACGAAAATCTGGATTAATTGTCAGAAAACCAAGTTTGTCTTTTAAAATATGTATGTATTTGTTTTGCAGTTCTGGACTATTCCAAGTTAGGATCAGGTGCCCAGATTAATGCAATAATGTCTATGTCCCCAAATTTAACAAATATTAATTCTCTGACATGTTTGCTGCCGATTGCTCGGTAGTCTTAGCTTATATTTGTCTTGTTTATAAGATTCAGAGCTGTTCCCGAGAGGTCGTTTGTGCCTTTTCTCTTTTTCTTAGCCTCACAAGAGGGGGAGCTGTCAGTTTGACCGACCTCTTCGTATCACAGCCTTTTGGCTTGTTGACTCAATTGCACGTTTATTTTCTACTTTAGTAATTCCCACTCTGATGGGTATTTTTTCTTTTCTTACACCTTTTTGCACTTTAGTTTTTGTCCTTTTCCTAACTTATTTTGGGTGGACACTGGTGCAGGGCAGGCTTCCTCCCCATACACTTGCAGCAGAGACTGAGGTACCAGAAGTGCCAGGAATCACAGGATCGGTACCCGTGAGGGTGTGGGAGAAGCAGACTTCGGTGAGGGGGCAGGTGAACTGCATTGCAGCCCCGAAAAGGGCCCCCAGCCAGCCCCAGAGCGTCAAGCCCGGGGACCAGGCCAACAT
The DNA here is from genome assembly GCA_004026885.1 of Lyroderma lyra. Taxonomy (NCBI): domain Eukaryota; kingdom Metazoa; phylum Chordata; class Mammalia; order Chiroptera; family Megadermatidae; genus Lyroderma; species Lyroderma lyra. The sequence continues at coordinate 9,297 of PVJL010010422.1, read as the reverse complement.
CTGGGACAAGATGGGTTTCTGAGAGTCTGCTCCTGTCCATATGCCGTCCACTAACTACAGGGCCAAGCTGACATGTGCCCCGTGACTCTGAGCCATACTTGGAACCACCTCCTTACCCATCTTACACACTGGGCCAGTATTCCCACGGCCCTGTCACCCAGGAGCAGGCCCCATACCACTGGGGACGAAGCCCACCAGAATTATTCACACCAGACAGTCCTCAAGTGCTCTGCCTTCCCTTCTCCGCAGAAACCCCAGTGGAGGGTCGGGCCTAGGCTTTCACCTCGCCTCCGCGTCTGCCTCCTGACTGATGTGGGTCCCTCCTAGTGTGGCCCTGCGTATGTGGTGTCCGTAGCAGCATGCCCCCTGCTCTCAGGAAATGGAGTAAAGATCTCCTTTCAGTGGCCTCACTCAGGCATCTCTATAGATTAAAATCCAGCAAGTACAACTGAGGCAGGGGGCCAGGCCTTTATCCCCCCATCAGCCAGTTATTGAGTGTGGACCATTGTCCCCAAGGAGAGGGTGCAGCCCAGGCAAGGTGGCTCGTGTCCAGCTACCCTAGCAAAAAGGAATTGTTGGCTAACCAGAGCTTACAGGGCTGTCTGGGAAAACATCCAGCTATAAATGCCTCTGTTTTTCATGTTACATGGCTGGACACTTTCCGGACAGCCCTCGTAAATATGCAGGCTGTTGCCCCCCACCTCCTGGAGCATTCTAGATCATCCCTTCATCGCTATACAAAGGAGCAGGAACCATGGCGTCGCTGGGTCACTCAAGCTGATTGCTAACAGCCCTTCCTTCTCATCAGTGAGCAGCCCTGTGGCCTCGGGAAAGCCCTTCCACAGTTTAAGGTCTGCAGTGCTTCCCGGATAAAACAGGGAACCAAACCTTGTGCCCCACTGTAGGGACCTGAACACACACTCTCTCTGGGAACCGTTGTGCTTCAAGTCCGTGTCTCCCTAACGACGATCGCTCAGGCGGGCCGGGCGTTTTCTGGGCCCCGGGCCTTACACTGTAGGCGCCGTGCCCGCACCATTGTCATGGAGACAGAACCGTCACGGGCCTCACTTTACAGACCGGAAACCTGAAGCACAAACAAGGGTAAGTGACGAGCCCAGGGCTGGCAGATGGAAGTGACAAAGTGGGGATTTGAACTTGAGAAACTGCCCCTGGCTTCCACATCTTTGTCCACTCTTCTTTATTCCCTCTGGGCAAGCCCAAGATGTTGCATTTATATGCTTTTATTTCTGGGGGAATTCATACGGTTGCTCCAAATTGGTATTTCCCTTTTCATCCTGTTTCCCATGGAGTTCTCTCCAAAGCAGAATTCCCTCCAGGCCCATTTAATTTGGCATCAAGTATTTCATTGGTCAAACATTCATTTTTATTAACATTTCATCTCAGAAAGTTTCAGTATAATTACACTGGCTACATTTTCTCACAAAATTGTTTTCACAGGAAGCAGCAGCAGCTTAGGAGAACCACTGTGCTTGAAATCCGAAGGAGGCAAAATGACAAGGACAGTCTCGCTTGTATTCGTCACCTTTCCTCCTTGAAGAAGGCGCCATGGAAAGGTTCCCCATAGGGTCCTTGCCATCATTCTATTTAGGGTCCTCGGGTGATAGGGTTCATTGCCATTCATGCCCTAGTCCATAGCAACTGCGAAATGAGAAGCAGGTCCGCTGGTTTGGGAGTCATTCATTTCATTCTCATCAAGAAGTTGAAGTCCAGAGGCACTGTGTCTTGTCCAACAGAATTCAGCCAATTAGCATCAGGTCTGAACCTGGATGTTCTGGGTTTTGCTCAAGCCGTACAGCCCAAGGCAGAAGAAGCCGAAAAAGTAAAATTAAACGAGGTTTGAATTTGATTTTATCTTCAATGAAGTGGTAGGGTTGAGTCTTAAAATGTTTCATTTACTAAAAGCCCATAAAAATAAGAGTAAGACGTCAGGGGGACGTGGGAGGGCAAGAGGACTAATAAAGCTGTTCCAATGTCTCAGCAAAATAATGACCAGGCAACGAGGTCCATCGCTGGTCAACTTCCAGAAGATTCCTGATTTACAGAAAGGACAACCCGCAATCATTTGTGTAACCTTCAGATGTGTGTTGGCAAACACACACATGCTTCAAAAAGGCAGTGTGGCTATTCATTAAGGAGTTCTAGACGGCCTGTAATCCTAGCTCATAGAAAAATTAATGTTCTCTTAAACAAATCCAGGTTTCTTGGTCCAAGCCAGAGGCCCGCAGTGCTTGGGGAGATATTATGGGTTTATTAAAAATTGTATGGAAAGAAGGCAGGAGGCCAAGCCTGATTGTCCTCAAAGATGGTAAGCGGCTCCCAGTGGCCCTGACACCAGAATAGCTAAGGCTTTTCACATGCTTGTGAGTGAGATACAAAGTGTATAAACAGACCAGCGTTCGTACAGAGAGGAGCTGGTGCGTAGAGCAAGACATGGCAGCTCGTGGTCAAGGACTGTGGGAGTGCCACTTACCGGCAGGTGGCCTTGAAGAAGCCTCGTCACCCAGGCGAAACACCTGAGTCGATGAGTAGACAATGTCGTGACGGAGCACTGGGACGTGGAGCTAGCCTGGCTTTGCTCCTCACCCCGTGTGTTACCTTGGGTTTGTCGTATTCCCTGTTTGAGTCTCCATTTCTTTACCTGCAAATGGGCGTAATGACGTGGGCATCGTGGAGCCCTTCGAAGTCAATAATGTCCGTAAATGTTTAAGGTCTTTATCATCATCGGTTATGAGTATTCCTAGTGTAATTATTACCTCACCTCCAACTCTGAGCACACAAGGGTCCATGTCACAAGGACCAGAGATGTGGGGCATAGTTTTGGTGGAGTCAGTTTGGAAATGCTAAAAATGGGAAAGTTTAGGTTTGATGAGGTAGGAAGGCTTTTCACTAACGGAAAAACACGTTGAATCGGAACTTGAGGAAGACAGATGTCACGCGATGCTGCCGAGTGGACTGGAAGATGAGACAGACCAGAGTTGCTCAGTCGGCTCAGAGGTGAGCACAGCAATGAAGGCAGAGGGGAAAGAGAGTGAAAGACAAGCACCAAGGAGCTCAGGAGTCCTTGGGGAGGAGACGCAGACGCACGCCAAGGGCGGGGGAGGAGACGGGCCGGGGAAGCCAGCGTGGCCACGCGACAGGCGCAGGCTGCCACGTGAGAGGCTCAGTCCGCGGCGAAAAGCAAAACACACAGGAAGAAGTTGTCTTGGAATTTAAAAACATAATCATAAAAATAATAAAATTAAAGGTTTTGAAGATAAATTTGAGAATATCTCCCAGAAAATAGAGAAAAATGGCAAAAAAAAAAAAAATGGAGGGAAAGATAAGAAAATTAGAGCACTGTCTAGGAAGTTTAAAGCACGAATAAGAGAAATTATCAAAGGGAAAAGAACAAAATGGAAGAGGAAACCGGCAAAGAAGTAACTTTTCCTTTTCAAGAACATTTTTCAGAATACAAGGCACAAGTTTTCAGATTGAAAGTCCACTGAGCGGCCAGCACAATGGACCAAAGGGACCGTGTGCAAGGCACGTCGTCGGGACATTTCAGGGCGCTAGAGACGAAGAGAAGATGCGACCGGTCGTCTAGACAGAAAACCACAGATCACGTGCACAGGACCAAGCGTCGGGACAGCGCCAGGCACCTCCACCACCAGAACCCCACACGGAGCCAGCAGGGACACGATGCCCCGGAAATTCTGAAGAAAAGTGACTTTTAGTTGAGAATTCTACACTCAGCCCAATTCTCTATCAAGTGTGAGCAGAGAGTATCTTCAGACACGCACAATCTTTAAAAAAAGTGTCTCCCTTGTGCTTTTCCTCAGGAAGCTGCAAGAGGATGCACATTTAAAAAGAACGAGAGAGAGAGGACGGACCACTTAGGGAACGCCATGGCCTGCGGGAGAGCAGCGCGCATCTCAGGGCAGAGGGTGGCAGCGCCCCGCGAGGCGGCAAAGCGAGAGCCCAGGCTGCGAGGCCACGTTCGGCCTACACGGGCTCAGGTCGGGAACCTGCCGGGAGGCCTCTGCAGGAATGGAAATGTGTATCCCCAGGATACAGTCGGGGTAACGTCAAGGCAAATACGAACCTAAGAAACTGCAGATGAAAATGCACTGAGAAGCCGCAAGCATGTGAAGGGCGGAGAGGAGAGAGGAGGAAGGAAAACAATCTACTGTGAGAGGCGAAATAGCAACATCGAGAAGTAGCAGCAGAAGCACGTTATTTGCTAACGTGAAGGTGATTACCGAAGCGGGGGGGGGGGGGGGGGGGGGGGGGGGGGGGAGAGAGAGAGAGAGAAGCAGGGAAACGCGCTGACAGGCGTGACCTCGGGGCAAGACGGGAGGATGGGCCGCAGGCGGCGGCTGTTCACAACAAGCACTGGAGAACGACGTGACCCTCTGAGTTGGGTACATGTAAGTTGTGATGACAGCCACATTTATTGAGGCGGATGACGGTTACATTTTGCAAACTTGGAGAAAACGAACACACCAGAGAAACATCATGCTCTGCTCAGGTGACAACGCGGGACTAGAAAGACAGCTTTGGTTGTCGATGGCCAAGGGCCCTTCGCTGGAGAGCAAAGGTTGAAAAACTCATCCCAGCTGCACAAGCATTCACTGTGTGACTGGGGCGCCAGTGCCCTCAATTCCCTTTGCTTCCACTTCCATCTTGGAGCAGGGCAGGATTTAAACTGGAGAGTCGTAAAGGTCCCATCTCACCGGAGCCTAAATTCTGTGCTCCAGGCACTCAGATTCAAGGGCCATCCCCTGGCCAGGTAAGGTCAGGGGAAAGTCACACAAAAGTCACAAGGCAGCATGCAGAGGACAGACACCTGAGAAGACTCTGGGGCTCATTCCTCCCGCTGAGAGCTCGGCCAGGTCAGCAGGTCTGCATTTGTTTACAGGGCTAGACAAACAGAGGGCGGTCGCTGAGTTCAAGGCGCCCCATCTCTAGCCAGGCCAAAGGCTGCCTGGTTGTCCCCCCCATGCCCTGTTTGCCCCCTCAGTCTGTAGAGGAGCCCTGGGGCAGGGTCCCCCTCTGGAAGCCCTCTCCACGGCGTGTCTGGTCTATGGGGAGCCTGGCCGCTCAGCTGCTCACCGGTCCTGCACACTCTGCCATTTCTCTGCAATGGGCCGTGGCTGACTCTGCTTGAAGCATGTGGGGCGAGGGTCTTGGGTGTCCACAAGACACCTGGGGGCCCCTCACCGAGCAGAGCAAGTGTCCCTAATAGCCAGCTCATAGAATCTGCTCCCGGAGACTGAGATGCTCTCACTTATGCATAATAAAAACAGGCTGGAAAACTTTTTGTGACAAATCAAAACAAAACACCATGCTTTGGCTGTGGGTTATTTATTGAGAATCACAGCGTTTTAAGAGCAGTGGAGAACATAAGTGCCTGTGGTCTCTGGCCAGCCCTCCAGGAATGTATATTCTCAGCAGCCACACTGCCGCTGCGGGGAGGAGCACTGAGCAAGAATGGGGCGGCAAGGAATCTGATTTTTAAACAGGGAACCAGAAAAGACTTTGGCTTGTTATAAATTATGAACCCAGATATTCTCTGGAAGCAAAGAAGAACTTTCACTGAGGGAAGGAATCCTTAAGTCTTCAAGGAGCAGGGTTGGTTTCTGCATGTGGCAAAAATGGCCACCATCCCAGAATCCACCCCCACCCCCTCCCACCTTCCTCTTTTAAAACATCTCCGTGCAATCCAATAAAATAAATGAAAACTAAAGAAGCCCAAGTTTAATATTCAGGGGGATACAATTCAAGTGCAGCCAGTTGGACCACTTCCCTGTTAATCAGAAGAATAACAAAGTTGTTCTCCTTGTTTTCTTGGTCGAACATAAAGTTAATACTCTGTTTGGGAGGCCGCGTACGGCCATGTGAGAAGAGCACGGCTTGGAGCATTGATAGCTTGCTTGCCTTGGACTCACTGAGTCTTCCAGAAAACCTCTGACTGTGGACAAGAATCTGTGTTTGAGAGACTCTTTAAGAGGTGAGATCCCCAGAATCTCAGCCTCCAAATAGAAGGCCGCCACGTTCTCTGTCCCATTCCCAGCTCCAGGGGCTCCCATCCCTCTAACTGCTCTCCGAAGCATTCACTTCTCTCCTCTCCCCACCCAGGGGTTGGGGCTTCTGGGAAACAAAAGCAGCACATGAAAACTTTTCAAGGGGCTGGTGCATTACCATCACAGGCATAGATGTATGTCCAAATCCATCCAACCATGCACTTTAAATACATGCCATTCTACTCCAACACAGCTGTTTTTCAAAGGAGCTAATCAGGTAGTCTGGGTGCAACAACTATCTCCAAAGACAACGAAGCCCAAACACATGCATGTGTTAGAGTATGCGGGCGAAGCTGCTATCCCCCAAAGCTCCTAAAACATGGGGGCTCCAACAAGAGAGAAGTTTTTTCCTCCGTCTCATGATCTCATGACAGCCTAGAAGAAGGCAGGCAGCCCAGAGTGGGCAGGGGTCTCTAATCACAACGTCACTCGGGGACCAAGCTTCCTTCCATCTCGTTCCATGGCTTCATGATGGAAGTTGACCAGCCATGGCTATCCATGGCCACACTCCAGCCTGCAGAGAGGCAAAAAGAGAGACGTTGGAGGGCAAGCAATCTCCTCTTAAAGAAGTATTGCAGAAGTGGCCCCAACACTTCCACTCACATTCCATTGGTGGGAATGCAGTCACATGGCCATACCTAGCTGCAAGGGAAGCTGGGAAATGAAGTCTCTGACTATTAAAATGAAAGAGGAAACTTCTGCTGTTGAAAAGGAGAGAGAATCTGTATTAGAGAACAGCTAGCCGTCCCTGCCATAATTTTGTTTGTTTGTTTGGTTGGTTTGGTTTGGTTTTGGGGTACAAGAAGAAAAAGCATAGAAAGAACAAAACACAAGTCTCAATAAATTATATTGCCACACAGAGCAGATCCTCAAGAACTGTGATGACTATGGTGAGAGGTGTGTGTATTCGTTTCTTCGGGACCCCTGTGACAAAGTAACACGGACCAGGTGGCCCAAGCAACAGGAACATATCGTCTCGCAGGTCTAGAGGCCGAGCATTCAGGCTCAAGGTGTCACGGGCTCGCTTCTTTCCGAGGGCTGCGAGGGCAATCTGTCCTGTGCCTCTCTCCTTGCCTCTGGGCTTCCCTGGCTGGTAGATGATGTTCTCCTTGTGTCTACACGTTGTCTTCCCTACATGTGTCCGTGTCTCTCCACGTAGATTTAAAAAAAATAAATAAGGACTCACCCTACCCCAGGATGACTTCATCTCCACTAGAACTGCAAAGACTCTATTTCCAAGTCAGGTTACCTTCTGAGGGTCTGGGGGTTAGAACTTCAACATAAGAATTTTAGAGGAACACAGTTCAACCCATAACAGGCGGGAAAGGAACGGAATTTGAAGTCAGGAAACGTGAGTTCGCACCCCAGCCCTGCCACCGGCTGGCTGTGTCATCCGCCACAGTCCCACCAGGTCTGGTCTCCTGGGCCTCATTTGTCAAGGATGAAACGCCGCACTCGCTCACGGGGCCAGGGAGGGACAGACGAACGGCGTCTGCAGCAGCGCCAAGCAAACTGCGGAGGGCCGTGAGGGGTCCCGCGGCCTGCCCCCCGCCCTTCCCTCCCTGAAGGTCAGCGGCAAGGAAGATGGACCCGGCGGCAGGAGCCCCTCGCCCTCCCCTCCCTTTTCTGAATTAAACTTCCTGGAGGAGTCTCCACGCTGCTCACATCAGAAGGGGCCTCTCAGAGAGAAACTCTACCATGGGCAAAATACCTTCAATTCCCTTCAAGGAAAAAAAGCCCTTTTGGTCCACAGATGGGTAATTGTATTCACTGTTTCCAAATGTCAAAATGCCAGCCCGGGCCAGCTTTCCACTGAGATCAAACAGGCTCCCTGGGCCTCCTTTCTACTGATGTGGGTACGCGTTTAGCCACGGTGTAAAAAGCTGATTTCTGAGCAGAGTGGGCCCAGCGGACTGCGCTGCTCACACAGCAAAGAAGAGATCGAGTGTCAACCCTCCTCCGGTGCCAGACACCGAGAAGTCATGTCCACACCAGGGAAGCCCTTGCGGCTCCCCAGAGTGCACGGTCCCCATCGCCCGATACACAGAAACGAAACACCGGAACGTCTCTTAGCTTAGATGACGGTGGCGCTCAGGCTGGGAAAGGCAAAACGTTCCCAACGACACACGTGCACCTTGACCTCACACAACGTTGTAGATCGATGACATCTCACCTACAAAAACAGACAGACAGACAAACAATACCTGAAACATCTCATGGAAATAACAGGGCAAGCAAGCTTTTCCGGCCTAGGCTTCTCGTGTGATGGCGCTTTTAAAAACTGCGAGTCCCCAGAGTTGATGAAGGGGGAAGGCGTGCCCTTGAGCACAGCCCTGGAGGGTGTGGAAGTTGGTACGTGGAGGTTTGGAGAGTTAATGTCTCCCCCAGCCCCACAGAGCTGCCTGGGCCCAAATCGGACCTGGGCTTCAAGACACCTCACTCGGCGGCCTGCTTTCTTAGCTGCCCATCTTTCCCGAGCTCCCAGTTTCAGTGCGCAATGCCTCTTGACGCTTGAGAGGGGGTAGGGCTGAAAACGCCTAAAATCAAGTGTTTCTTACGGAGCCATCTCGGGGATGAATGTCATCTAATGAAGTGCATCCTGGTGGGATTATTTCTGCAGGTATTTCATCCGGGAAGGACATGAGTGCGACATGGCTACCTCTGGAGTTGACGTCCTTGCGTTGGGGTGGAAATCCTGAGCTCCAGCCCACCCCACCCCGACCAGCCATGTGACAGCCAGCACTGTGACAGCCGCGTGACACCCTGACCACCGTCGGCCTGTTTGCCCGTTGACAGAGAAGCAGAAGTTTGCAGCTTGAGGATTCGGTTTGAGTTGATGGTTGTGCCGGAGACACCAAGGCTCTGGTTCACTTCGCGAGTCAACTCTCTCCTGGCCGTTCCCTCCCCTGCGACGTGAGCCCGTACAGCCCCAGGCCTCCCCAGTGACCCTGGCAACACCCAGGACCCCAAGGTGCTGTGGGGGGAGGAGCTGAATGTCCTCTAGCAGTGACTCTCCATTTACCGGCCGAGCATTGCATGCTGCGCTTGTGAGCTGGGGGACACTCAGCAAGTCACGGAACCTTCAGTCTCATTAGTCATCAGCCAAGTGGAGATCATCACGGTTCCAACAGGCGGTGCCCCTGAGAGGACTCGGTGACATTAGCACTGTCAAGTGTGGAGGACCCTTAGGGGACATGTCACTCTGTTAAATGAC
>PVJL010010421.1:0-49599 GCA_004026885.1 Lyroderma lyra | reverse complement strand
GCCCGAGTTGGGGGGGGCGCAAAGGTAAGGGGGGAGGGGAACTGGGACTCGCAGTGGGTTGGCGGGGGCACGAGGGCGGGTGGAACCACCGACGGCCTGACGAGTGTGGGCACAGGGCCAGGGCGGGGAACGCCTCTCCCCATAGGGGGCGCTATATGTGGGGTGGGGGGAGTGGTCATTTGGACTAAAGCCTGTGGAAATGCTTGTCATTTGCGGTGGGGGCTGTTCATGAGAAATCCAAGTGGATGATGGGGTGTGTCCCACAGCCTACAGAAGAAGGAATTCTGGTGAAGACCACCTCTTCTGCCCCCTCTTCTACCCCTAATCTACAGCCCATATCCAGTCATCCTCATGGACCCCAGTGATTTCCCCAGTCCGTTTGACCCATTGACCCTGCCAGAGAAGCCCCTGGCTGGAGACCTTCCAGTAGACATGGAATTTGGAGAGGATCTACTGGAATCCCAGACTGCCCCAACTCGAGGATGGGCTCCCCCTGGCCCTTCTCCATCCTCAGGAGCCCTGGACCTGCTTGATACCCCTGCTGGCCTGGAAAAAGACCCTGGAGTCCTGGATGGAGCCACTGAGCTGCTGGGGCTGGGGGGGCTGCTCTATAAAGCCCCCTCCCCCCCAGAGGTGGACCATGGTCCTGAGGGGACCCTTTCATGGGATGCAGGAGATCAGACCCTAGAACCTGGACCGGGGGGTCAGACCCCTGAGGTGGTGCCACCTGACCCAGAGGCTGGGGCAAACCCTTCTTCACCTGAGGGGCTGCTAGAACCTTTGGCTCCAGATTCTCCAATAACCCTGCAGTCCCCACATATTGAAGAGGAGACCACCTCCCTAGCTACCGGGAGAAGGGGCTCCCCTGGGCAGGAGGAGGAGCTTCCCCAAGGGCAGCCACAGAGCCCAAATGGCCCCCCCAGCCCTTCAGTGGGAGAGACTCTGGGGGATGGAATCAACAGTTCTAAGACCAAATCTGGGGGCCCTAGCCCCCCTGCACACCCCTGCTTGCCAGGTAGGTTGCCTACTCAGCTGGTCAAGGCTGGGGAGAGGTTGGGGTAAGGAGGGGTGGCTGTGTGTTAAGGGAGAAAGTAAGGGGGGGAGGAGGAGGGGAGAGACATAAGAGGAGGGGTGTGTATGGAGAAGGAGTTGGGGGTTTGGAAGAGAGGAATATGGGGGTGGTGGTGAAGAAGAGGAAGGAATGTAAAGATGGGGGAAGCTCAGCTGCTGTGGGGGAGGAATAGGGGTGAGGCCCCAAGGGGTGGGTTGGAGGAGTAGATTTGGTGGGAGAGGTTCCTTTTTTCTCACCCCAGTGGGGTTTTGGTGCCAGGGTCCTTCCTTCAAGATTTGGGGAGGCTCCCAGGCTTGTTGGTTCTAAGATCTTTTCAGCTGTTTTGCTGTAAATGAGAGTGGGGTTTCTGGGTTTGGTGCATGATAAATAGATTCTGGAACCACCACCAACATCGTGAGTTCAGGCGATGGTAGAGACGCAGGGGCTAGAACTGAGTGTATGCCGGGGGAGGGGTAGCCTAGACTTGGAGGGGCTCTGGTTTCCCCCTGTTCTGCCTGGTGGGGTGCCTCCCCCGGGCTGTGACCAGGGTCCTAGCGCTTATGTAACCACCTGAGTCCAGGGGGCCTACCCATACCTCACTGCTCCCTTCTCCCCTGGCTACCTGCCTTGGGGGGATTGCATTGATTGGTTTTGTTGGAAACTGTAAATGCTCGATGCGAGTGTGTTACCTGTGTTTCCTCACAACCCAATGATGGGGACCGACAGCTGGTAGGAAGGGTGGGTTGTTTTTTTGTTTTTTTTTCATGGAGAATAGCTGCACCACCACCCTCCCCTCAGTGCAGAGCTTGAGGTAACCCTGAGAGGGGCCCCAAGAAGCCACAAGCACTCGAGTTTTCCCTTTCAGTTTTGAGTAAGTTCTTCCCCAGGAATGGAGACCGAGGTTGGGCCAGGAGGGGATGTGAGGGTAGGCTCAAGATTTAGGCTGCTTTCTGCTTTCTTTGCAGGAGATGGCCTGACTGGGAAGGCGAGTGAGAAGCCGCCTGAGAGGGTGAGGGGGAGGGGATTGCAAGGAGTCTGGTTCCCCCTATAGCTCTGAGAAGGACAGACCCTTCATTTTCCCTCCCAGATGTTGTTCTTTGGAGGGCTGTGCGAGGAGAGTTAGGAGGAGGGAGGGAGCTCTTGTGTCTCCTGCTTCCTAAGGAGAAAGTCCAGCCTCCTTTTCTCCCCTCCTGTTAAGGGCTGCGCCCAGGGTCCCTGCTCTCCCTCCCCCTCCCATCTCTGCACCCCCCCAAGCCTCTGCTAGTGCCGCTGGCCCTTCAGCCTGGCCTGGTGTCAGTTTTCCTGCCCTCCCGTGTTTCCAAGGTGCAGAAGAGAAGCGAGCGCGTTCGGAGAGCAGAGCCTCCAAAACCTGAGGTTGTGGATTCCACTGAGAGCAGTGAGTAGGACTTGAGGAAGTGTGAGCGAGTGGGATGTGGCACCACGGACCTCCTGGCTCTGTGCAGCGTGTGAAGTGCCTGTCTCTGCTCTGGGTTGGCATGGGAACCAGGGGCAGTGGGGGAATCTGCAAACAAGAGCAGTGAGAATGGAGTTTCCTGTTTCAGCTGTGCCATCCCTGTCCCCTACCTTCCCCTCCCTGGGCGATGACAGAGTAACTAAGGGAGAGTGACGCCCGTGGCCTACAATGCCAATGTGCCAATGGGGCGGGGAGGGGTGGAGGGTAAAGGCAAGAACGAAGAGGAAGCCAGGAGCAGCCGGCTACCTGTGGGTCAGGGGATGGCTGGAGAGCTGGGCCTGGTGGCCTTTTCTCACGGCCCCTCCCCCCTCCCTCAGTTCCAGTGTCAGACGAGGATTCTGATGCCATGGTAGATGACCCGAACGATGAGGACTTTGTGCCATTCCGGCCCCGGCGCTCTCCACGCATGTCCCTGCGCTCCAGCGTGGCGCAGAGGGCCAGCCGCTCCTCGGTGGGCGCCACCAAGATGACTTGCGCGCATTGCCGGACACCCTTGCAGAAGGGGCAGACGGCCTACCAGCGCAAGGGGTTGCCTCAGCTCTTCTGCTCCTCCTCCTGCCTCACCACTTTCTCCAAGAAGCCCTCGGGCAAAAAGACCTGCACCTTCTGCAAGAAGTACGTGCGGGCGGGCGGGCCGGCCGCGGGGGCGTGGGGACGACGTGATGACCAGGCAGACAGGGCGGCAGAGTGGGAGGGAGGCGGTTTGGGCAGCAGGTCTCAGAGCACACCCTGTGACGCCGGATCCCGGGGGTCGCAGGGGTGGAAGCTGAGACCAGGAGACAGTGCTACCGAGTGAATGTTCAAACCCGTTCCTGCCTGCAGGGAGATCTGGAACACCAAGGACCTGGTGGTGGCACAGACAGGTTCAGGCGGCTCCTTCCATGAATTCTGCACATCCGTCTGCCTCTCCCTGTATGAGGCCCAGCAGCAGCGCCCGATCCCCCAGGCTGGGGATCCCGCCGATGCCACTCGCTGCAGCATCTGCCAGAAGACAGGAGAGGTGAGGAAGCTCGAGGGGGCTGTTGACAGAGCCTGGCCCGCCCTGACCCGCCCCTGCCAGGGTGGGGCTGCAGGGGCCAGGCCCTGTGGAGGAGGGGCGTGGGGAGGAAAGGAGCGTATTCAAGGCTAGAGCTTCTCCAGGATGCGTGCAGCCGGCCTTCCTTGCCTCCCAGGACCTCACCATCACGTCGGCAGCCTGACGCGCAGGTTGGGGGGTCCCTGGGCGCACGGTCTGCTGTGAAGGTGTAGGGTGAGGTGGGGTGCGCTGTCCTGGCACCGGGGTGGGTGGTGGTGGCCAGGCCCCCGGCTCAGGGCGTGTGTGTGTGTGGCAGGTCCTGCATGAAGTCAGCAATGGCAGCGTGGTGCACCGGCTCTGCAGCGACTCCTGCTTCTCCAAATTCCGGGCCAACAAGGGACTGAAAACCAACTGTTGTGACCAGTGCGGCGCTTACATCTACACCAGAACCGGGAGCCCTGGCCCTGAGCTCCTCTTCCACGAGGGCCAGCAGAAGCGGTTCTGCAACACAACCTGCTTGGGGGCGTACAAGAAGGTGGGGCCGAGGGAGTAGTGCATAGGGGGCTGTGGAAGGGGGTGCGGTTTCTGGGCCATAAATAAAGGTGCCTGATGGGTCGAGGGCTGGGAGGAATAAAACAAATAAAGGGGGTTTCAATTGTATCTGTTATGTTTTATTTTTGAAGCTGGCTGGTGGATACACAGGTCTTTGTTATATCATCATCTATCCTTTTTTTGTATGCTTGAAATATCTCATGTTTTAAAAATTTTAAAAATAAAAGTGAAGGGACAAATCCAGCCTCAGCCTCTCCTTCCCCATCCTCACAGAAAAACACACGTGTGTACCCATGTGTCTGGTGCAAGACCCTGTGTAAGAACTTTGAGATGCTATCACATGTGGATCGTAATGGCAAGACGAGCTTGTTCTGTTCCCTCTGCTGTACCACCTCTTACAAAGTGAAGCAGGCAGGGCTCACTGGTAGGTGCAAAGCCCTCTTCTCTGAGACCCCTGCTGGCCTCCCTTCTACCCCCCGTGCCTCCCTCTTCTACAGTCACCCCTGCCGCCCAGCCTCAGCCCCGACCACATCTCCCCACGGACCCCGTCTCTGCACCGCCTCACACCTCTGTGTCCTCTGTCTTTCTCTTTCTGTCTCTCCCGCCCCCCCTTCTCTCTGTGCCCCAGGCCCTCCCCGACCCTGCAGCTTCTGCCGCCGCAGCCTCTCTGAGCCCTGTTACTACAACAAGGTCGATCGCACAGTCTACCAGTTCTGCAGCCTCAGCTGCTGGACCAAGTTCCAGGTACTGCAGACCCTGGACCAGGGACAGGGGCGTGGCACCGCAGGCAGGGGCGACAACCGGGGTCGGCAGGCCCGGGCCGAGCCCGGGCCGAGGCCGACTTCCCCTCCCCGTCACCACCACACACACCTTGCCCCTCCGTTACTTGTCTTCCTTCCCTCCAGCGCACAAGCCCTGAGGGGGGCATTCACCTGAGCTGTCACTACTGCCACAGCCTCTTCAGTGGCAAGCCTGAGGTCTTGGACTGGCAGGTAAGACCCCCATGCTGCCCCCAACTTGCCACGTGACCGGACATCGGTCTGAAGGGGCCCTTCCGCTTGGCTCTCACCAGGCCCAGATGTCACAGCTCCCCTCCCCACCCTGTGCCCCATCGCAGGACCAGGTGTTCCAGTTCTGCTGCCGCGATTGCTGCGAGGACTTCAAGCGGCTTCGGGGTGTGGTGTCCCAGTGTGAGCACTGCCGGCAGGAGAAACTCCTCCATGAGAAGCTCCGATTCAGTGGGGTGGAGAAGAGCTTCTGCAGCGAGGGTAAGCGGATGGGCAAGGGGCCGAGGGCCCTGGACCTCACAGCCGGGGACAGTGGCCCAGAAAGGAGGGCTTGGCCTGCGGTCCACGGGGCAAGGGGCCTGGCATGCTCTACCCCATCCGCCCTGAGGCTGTGGGCTCGAGAGGCTCTTCAAGAGAGGTTTCAGATGTGCCATCTCGGAGGGCTCGGGTCTCACAGCCATGGAGATCCCGTGTCTCTGCACTCTCTCCAGGCTGCGTGCTGCTGTACAAGCAGGACTTCACTAAGAAGCTGGGACTTTGCTGTATCACCTGTACTTACTGCTCCCAGACCTGCCAGCGCGGTGTCACCGAGCAACTGGACGGCAGCACCTGGGACTTCTGCAGTGAGGACTGTAAGAGCAAGTACCTGCTGTGGTACTGCAAGGTAAGGGGGCAGACAGGAGGGAAAGGGCAACAGGGAGCACGGGCTGATGTGCTGCGATCAGGTGTAGGCCCATCTCCAGGGAGGGGCTCCAGCGGGCCCAGCCTCCAAGCGGGGGCAGCAGGGCTTATCCCAGGGCAAAGGGCCCAGCGCACTTTAGGGGGGCAGCTCTAACCATCTCGTCGACACCCTCAGGCTGCCCGGTGCCATGCCTGTAAGCGCCAGGGGAAGCTGCTGGAGACCATCCACTGGCGTGGGCAGATCCGTCATTTCTGCAACCAACAGTGTCTGCTGCGCTTCTACAGCCAGCAGAACCAACCTAACTTGGACACTCAGAGCGGGCCCGAGAGCCTCCTGAACAGTGAGTCCGGGTGGGGGCGCACGCTGGCCGCGCTGGCCTGGTCTCTAATGCCGGCTCGGGCCCCTCTCTTCTTCCTCTTTTGCTTTCATCTCATCCCTGGCCACAGCTCCTGGGACTGTGCCCTCTTTAGCGTCTGGACTGTGCAGGTTCTATGGGGAATCGTGTTGAAAGGTTTCCAGAGTGAGGGTCTCCTGATTTTCTAGAAAGGATGTCATTTTGGGGAATGGGTACCTGTCCAGGTAGGATGGGGCGTGTGGGAGCTGTGCTTAGTTTTTAGAGAGATGGAATTGTCAGCATAAGCTCCTCCTTCAGCGAGATTGAAGACTGCTGTCGTTTCTAGAATGTTACCCCGACCCCTCTGCCACGCCAGGGGTACCAAACCCCTGAGGGCCATGTAAATGGAAGGTCTCAAATTGTGGGTTACTGGGGAAACCACACTCTTTTCCATTCTCCTTGGCAGTTAGGGGCCAAGAGTCTTCTGGCCACCGTTGCTGGGGCCTAGACCTGGGGTGATGAGGAGAAATTGTAGACTTCCCATTGTCCTTTGATGTCCCTCTTAACGGAGCTCTCCTGGCACAGGGTGAGGAAAGCAGAAGGCTAGTTCTGCAGAGGGACCAGTCCTTTGTTTTGGTTCGCAGGTCAATCTCCCGAGTCGAAGCCCCAGACACCCTCTCAAACCAAAGTGGAGAACAGCAATACAGTGAAGACCCCAGAGGAAAATGGGAATCTGGGCAAGGTCAGGGCACGAGCTGGGGGGAGGATGGTCCCAGAGGAGGGTCTGGCGTGGGCAGCAGCGTTCCTTTGTCTCTGCAGATCGCGGTAAAGACCCGATCGGCAACGGCAACCCCCACCCCTCCACCCCCACCGCCCCCAGCAACGCCCCGCAAAAACAAAGCCGCCATGTGCAAGCCACTGATGCAGAATCGGGGGGTCTCCTGCAAGGTGGAGATGAAGTCCAAAGGGAGTCAGACAGGTGAGTCGGGATACCTGGACACCACAGGCTGTCCTCCCCAGTC
Organism: Lyroderma lyra; assembly: GCA_004026885.1. NCBI lineage: Eukaryota > Metazoa > Chordata > Mammalia > Chiroptera > Megadermatidae > Lyroderma > Lyroderma lyra. Next base: position 42,462 of record PVJL010010421.1, on the reverse strand, counting down.
CTGGGCCTCCAGTGCTGTGCCTAGGAGCGAGACAAGGGACTGTCTTGGAATCACAGAGTTGCCTCTCAGCCTTTGGGGCAAGGGCAGTTTTGTGACAACGAGCAAGTGTTAGGGCTTTCGGGGGTGACAGGCAAGCATTAGGCCCTGGGTCGGATGTGACCTATACGACAGGGGCTCTGAGCAGACCCCTTTCCTGTCTACAGAAGAGTGGAAGCCGCAGGTCATCGTGCTGCCTATCCCAGTGCCCATCTTTGTGCCAGTGCCTATGCATCTGTACTGCCAGAAAGTTCCGGTGCCTTTCTCAATGCCCATCCCGGTAAGGTCTCCCTCCAGGCCGGAGGCCACCCTGCCCCTACTCTGACCAGCTGGCCCTCTCTGCTGGTGCGATTCCTGGCGTTTCGTGGGGATTCGTGTCCCCAGGTGCCTGTGCCCATGTTCTTGCCCACTACCTTGGAGAGCACAGACAAGATTGTGGAGACCATTGAGGAGCTGAAGGTGAAGATCCCTTCCAACCCCCTGGAGGCCGACATCCTGGCTATGGCAGAAATGATTGCAGAGGCTGAGGAGTTAGACAAGGCCTCGTCTGACCTTTGTGGTATGCCATGGACAGCGGTGCTGAGGGAGCCAGGGTGCTACCAGTCTGTGTCTGCCTAAGGGGGCGGACAGTGGTGACCTCGGGTCCCCAGCGGGATAGGGGAATCGCGGGGATCGGCCCCCAAAGCCTGTGATGGCACTAGGCAGGAACTGCAGTGACTAAGCTGACTTCTCTGCCTCCCAGATCTTGTGAGCAACCAGAGTGCAGAGGGACTTCTGGAAGACTGTGACCTATTCGGGCCAGCTCGCGATGATGTCCTGGCCATGGCTGTCAAGATGGCCAATGTGTTGGATGAGCCGGGGCAAGACTTGGAGGCGGACTTCCCCAAGAGTGAGTAGGATTCGAGGCGTGCCCGTTGAGTACAGTAGCATTTGTGCCTTCAGCAAAGGAGTGTCCCTTGTGACCCTGAGCATGACCCTAACAGCCTCTTACAGGGAGTAGTGGCAGAGACACTGGGACAGGTGCCTCATTTTGCACTTTGAGTCTTGGTGGTTGTTTTGTTTTGTTTTTAATTACATGGTAAAACACATAACCTGAAAGTTCCCATCTTTGGCACGCCTGAGTATGCAGGTCAGTGGTGTCGCAAGCATCCCCTCCTTGTGAGTCTGCATTTGTGCGCCTCTGAGCATGCCCTGGGTCTAGCTTTGCTGGTTCCTACTGAGTGCAATTGGAGCTGTCTGGGAGGCTCATCTGCAGTCAAGTGGGCAAGTAGCAGGGGTGGGGTGGGAGGACTACATGGTTGAGATCTTAAAAATTGATTCCCTTCCTCTCCCCTCTAACAGATCCTTTGGACATTAATCCCAGCGTAGACTTCCTCTTTGATTGTGGCCTGGTAGGGCCCGAGGACGTGTCTACTGAGCAAGACCTTCCCCGCACCATGAGGAAGGTGAGGGCTGGGGCTGCTGCCTCCGCAGAAGTGGGATGCAGGTTCATAGGGCCGGAGGGGCGGGGGCTGCCATAGCCACCTCAGCAGCTGTAGTCGGACCTTCCCTGACTGCCCTCCTGTCTCCGCCACCGTGAGTACTAAGATGCAGCCCAACTTGCTCTCCCCTTCCCCAGTCGTGAGGCCACCAGGGCTGTTCCAGAGGCCTTGTGCTGTGGAAGCTTACTGCGCTCTCACATCAGTCCCCCAGTGCCCCGACTAGCTTCCACGGTGCCCTTGGCTTCACCTCTGCCACCCCCCACCTTTCTCCCCCTCTAGGGTCAAAAGCGGCTGGTGCTTTCGGAGAGCTGTTCCCGGGACTCCATGAGCAGCCAGCCCAGCTGTACTGGACTGAACTATTCGTACGGCGTCAATGCTTGGAAGTGCTGGGTGCAGTCAAAATATGCCAATGGAGAGACCAGCAAGGGTGATGAACTGCGCTTCGGCCGTGAGTACCCAGGGAGGGCGAGCCAGGAGGGGAAGGGGCCGAGGGGGACGGCTGCGGCAAGGCTGACCACTTAGGGGATCCTGCGAAGATGGGGGGCGGTGCAGAATAGGGGAAGATGCTGCCTAGGTTTCAAGGCTTGGGGCTCTTTTGGTAATTGATGGTTTGTTCTGGAGCTGGATGTGACTAAGGGATCAGGGGATTAATGGTGGAGCTAAATGGAATTCTCCATGGGACGATTTTTTCTTAATCCCATCCACCTCCACTACCTGTCACCCCAGCCAAACCCATGCGCATCAAAGAGGATATTCTGGCCTGCTCGGCTGCCGAACTCAACTACGGCCTGGCCCAGTTTGTGAGAGAGATCACTCGACCGAATGGTGAACGATATGAACCTGACAGTATCTACTATCTGTGTCTTGGCATCCAACAGGTACCCCTTGCACACCACCTCACTTGCCTTCACTCTCAACGCAGCAGGCAGGGTCCCATCGGAAGTGATTCTGTCCCACTCCCCGGTCCTCACCTGACCACCCCCCCCCCCCGCCCCCGAGCGGGCAGCCTTTCGTGTCCTATTCCAAGCAGGACACCATATGTCAGTACTCCTCTAAAAGCAAAGCCACCTTCCAGGCTTCATGGCTCGCTGGGTCCCCTTTGTAATCCTCACACCCATTCTAGGAGGACAGGGCTGGGTAGAGCTGGGCCCCTTGGCTGCTGGGGTAATGTCTAGTTGCTGCTGGGAGAGGTCAGCCATGCATCACCTGACATGGGATCTGGGCTTGTGAAGAACCAGCTGTGACACATCTCCTCTGAGCCTCCTCCAGCTAGTACCTCAAGAGTTGTAGGTATGCCTGGGACAGAAACCCTCTGGGTCACCCAGGCACACAGCCATTCCCCAGCATTTCCTGATGGCCAGGGTTGCCCTCCTAGGGCCTTCAGCATCGCGGTCTTTCCTCTAGGAACTAGAGTCTAGCTTTATGAGTTCTCCTTTTCTTTTTCTAGTACTTACTGGAAAATAACCGAATGGTGAATATTTTCACGGACCTTTACTACCTGACTTTCGTTCAAGAACTCAACAAGTCTCTGAGTACCTGGCAGCCCACACTCCTCCCCAACAGTAAGGGACAAGGACTTGGCGACGCCGACGTCCTTTCCTCTACCCTTCAGCTGCACCCGGGCTGTTGGGTCTGCTGTGCTTCATGAAGGGACCGAGGGCAGCAGGAACATGTAGTGGGGTGTCTCGGGATTTAGGGCTGGAGGACTGGAGCCCCTGTCCTTAAACACAAGGAGGGATCAAGACTTAGATCTCAAGAACTATTCTGGGACCTGAAACGGTGGACTGGGTTTGGGTGGTAATTGCACAAAAAAAGGAGAAGTTGTGGGACTCCTCACGGTTCACCATCTGCCTGCCTGTAACTTGAGGCTGGTGAGAAAAGTTCCAAATGCGGGTGGAAACCACGTAGAAAGCCACGCGGCCCTCCTGCGTCATGCAGCAGGGTGCCAGACGTTTCTGTACAGCGGTCACTTGCCGGACAGAAATGCTCGTGGGCGGGACATGCGGGATCAGAGGCGGCGGGGGCTCGGGTGGGGCTGGCTCCTGACGGGCCTCTCCCTCTTGACCCTCGCAGATACAGTGTTCTCCCGGGTGGAGGAAGAACATCTGTGGGAGTGTAAGCAGCTGGGGGTCTACTCGCCCTTTGTCCTTCTCAACACCCTCATGTTCTTCAACACTAAGTTCTTTGGGCTGCAGACGGCTGAAGAACACATGCAGCTCTCCTTCACCAACGTGGTGCGACAGTCCCGCAAATGCACCACCCCTCGGGGCACCACCAAGGTGGTGAGCATCCGCTACTACGCCCCGGTGCGCCAAAGGAAAGGGCGAGGTACGAGGCCGCCCCGCTGCCCCTTGCCCCCGACCCCCGCTGTCCTCTCCCGTGCCTCACCCTGCCTGCCGGGTTGGCCCCGTCCTTGGCCACCAGCGTCCCCATCCCTCCGCGCGTGCGCCTGCGCAAACGGTGAACGCAGCCGGTCCTTGGACGTCACCCATCTGCCTGCGTCCCTGCTTTCCTCACTTCCAAGCCATTTCCTTACTTTTTTGCTTTTTGGTATGTGGGTAGCTCCCCGGCTGGGACTCGAACCCAGGCCGCAGCGCCGACAGCGCCCAAGCCTTAGCCACTGCACCACCAGGGAACCCCCATTTCCTTACTTGTCTGCTCCCTTCGGGGCTGGGCGGAGTGGGCAGGTGGGAAGCCGCTGGGCGTGTTGGCTGCAGGGAGAGTTGTCAGCGTGAACGCCAGGCTTTCCGTGGTCCTTGGCCGTTGGGCAGAACGGGAAGCAGACCCTTCTGCGTGCAGTCCCCGTGGTGCCTTCTCTGGACTCGATCTCCTGTCGTACCTGGACTAGGTCCCTGGGGGGCTGGGGCCATCAGGGTTTCTTTACCCTAGACGGCAAACCCAACCTCACAAGAGGGTCTCTTTGGTCAGTTTGTAGCTTGAACTTCTGAGATCACCTCTTTAGGAAATCAAGTTTGGGCGAGATTATAAAGCAAGGTGTGAGCAGTGGGAACCAGGGAGGGCTGCAAAGTGAGACCCCTATGGGACACTGGCTGTCTGGGGGGAGACTGACCAACTCTTCTTCTGCCTTGATTTCTTTATCCAACTGTGTGCTATGTGTCCCAAGGCTGTCCCCTGCATGCACTGTATTGCACACTTGGAGGTGGCTTGTCGAGACTGCTTTTAATGAGTGTGGGTCATTTGCCTCCTCTGCAGACACGGGCCCAGGCAAACGAAAGAGGGAAGATGAAGCCCCTATCTTGGAGCAGCGTGAGAACCGCATGAACCCGCTGCGCTGCCCCGTCAAATTCTATGAATTCTATCTGTCAAAATGGTGAGTTGGCAGGTCTGCATGCATGGCATTGGCGTGGGTGCCCAGGGGACCCACTTTGCCTTGGTGTTGATCTGTCCCACCCCTACCGTTGCAGTCCCGAAAGCCTCCGGACTCGTAATGACGTGTTCTACCTGCAACCTGAGCGGTCTTGCATCGCTGAGTCACCTCTCTGGTACTCTGTGATCCCCATGGACCGCAGCATGTTAGAGAGTATGCTCAACCGCATTCTGGCTGTGCGCGAGATCTATGAGGAGCTGGGTCGTCCTGGGGAGGAAGACCTGGACTGAGCCCGTGTGCTCTCTGCATCCATGCTTCACACCAGTGTCTGGCCTGTGGCCACGTCCCCTAGGGCGACTGACCCGGGATCCCATGTGACTCCTTCGGAAGGGTGTTGGCTGCCCTTTTCTACTCATCCATTCCCTGCCTTCCCTAGGAACCCCTGGCTTTCACCGTCTTCCATACCACTTGACAACCACAAGGCCCCAGTCCTCTGTGCTTGGGGGCTGGTCTCCCAGTGATGGGCAGAAACCAGCTAGGCCATTTCCTTTGCGCTTCAGAGTAAAGCCCTTCTCCTGGGGCCAGACTCTGGATGGAGTGTTGCTAGCTCTGGTGGCCCCATCCCACATAGGCAAAGCCCCTTGTTCCTAGGTTGGGCCAAGGGAAGAACCCAGCTGCCTTCTCTGCCCTGTGCCCCTTCCCTTCATTGCTCTCTCCCAACACCCCGCTAAAGGGTCTTGTATGGAAGGTATGAAAGAAACAGAAAGTAACGAGGGGACCATTTACCTAAATCACAGAGCTTACACACTCTTCCTCTCCCATGAGATAACTGGTTGTTGGAACCCCCTCGCCACCTCGTTCCCCACCCCCAACCCCTGCAAGCACCAACCCTGGGTGGTGCAATTTCAAAAGCTTCCAAATGCTTTCTTTTCCTCAAAGGCAGAGAATGACTCTTAAGTATGGGGAGCAGGCTTCTGCCCCCTTGGTTTATGTGTTTGTCTCTCTCTGCCATCTTGGCATGAGCCATGTGTCACCATGCTTAGCCCCCCCCCCCGCCCTCTGTAACTGCTTCCCTTTAGTTCAGTGGACACAGCTCCCAAGGCAAAAACTACCTTCTGACTTGGGTTGGGGCTGGGTTCCCCACTCTTGTTCTTCCCCCGTTGTGAGAGCCAGGCCAAGCCTGTGGGGGCCCTGGGTCGTGCAAGATGGGATCTGTGGTCAGAGGATAGGTGAGGAGCTGTGGGCATGGGTCTTGCCCCCACTGCCTCCATTTCTCTCTTCCCCATCTTGCCTTTGTAGTTCCAGAAAACTATTAGCATCCGGCAAAGGGGGTACCCAGTTCTTTCCCTGTTGGCTTTGCTGTTCCCCAGCCTCCTTTTTGTGTTTTTATAACTGTCATGAATTTAGCCACTGTTTAAATTGTATATATTGTTCTGAGGTGCCTGGCCTGTCCCTTCAGTGAGCCATGCCCGCCATTGTGTTGTAGTGAGAAGCTGTTGTCACGACTAACCTTCTGTCTCTGGAATTGTTTGTTTCAAAATAAAGAGTTAAAATTGTCTTTTGCCTTCTCTGGGGTAGGGAGAGCAGTGCTTGGAGGGGTGACATAGAGACCAGTGCTGAACATCTTCGAATCTCAAGGTGTGAAGAAGTGAGGTGTCCCACCTCAGTTTGAACATTGAATATAGTGATTGAGGTGTTTTTTTATTTGTTTGGGTTTTTGTTTGTTTGTATGTGGGTAACTCCCTGACTGGGAATCGAACCCAGGCCGCAGCACTGACAGCGCCAGCGCCGAAGCCTTAAGCCACTACACCACCAGGGAACTCCCTAAAAGTTCAGTGTTTTAATCATTGACTCAATATTGTTAGTAACATTGAATATAATGATTCACCTCAGCTTGAGACTCACTTTTACCCACCTCACTGAATGAATCCACTAGGAATACGATCCTTCTTATAACAAGTTTCTAAACACATAAGGAAAAAAAGTCATAATTCCACAGCGATCAGTTAAGGACCTACTCTGTTTAAATACCTAGATGACACACTTTAGAGAAGACAAACATTCATTTGACCAGGCTCCTATCCTCAGCAGTTTCCCAGGCTAGAGGAGACACAGACGCGGTGCAGTTAGCTGTAGGACAGGCAGAATGAAAGACCCAGTGCAGTGCTGTGGGATTGCAGAGGAATAAGGAACTCATTTCAGGTTTATAGGAAGCTAATATGCAAGTTCTCTCAGGGAGGTGGCATTTGATCTGGGCCTCAAAGAGTAAGTGGGAGGGGTTGGGGACCAGCATAATCAAAGGCCAAGATTTTCCAACCAGGAAATGATAGGATCAGATCTGTTGCTTTAGGGAGGAGATCACTAAAACAATATGAAGGAGTGGGTCGGGGCAGGTCTAAAGGCCCCGAGATCAGTGAAAGAGGGTGGCTAAGAGATTCTGGGGGCTATGGGGAATAGACAAGGAAAAGAGACAATGGATTCAAATGAGTTTTCAGACATTTTGAAGGTCAAAGCTGCAGGCTCTGAGGGAGGGAAGAATGGTGCATGAAGCATCCATCTCAAGTTTTGATTGAGAGAGAGATGCCTTTAATAAGGTTGGAAAATGGTTAGTGGTGAACAGTCAGGGCAAGGAAGAGGTGGGAAACAAGTTGAGGTTTTGATCACATTGGCTTGAGACTATCGAAACATCCAGGTGGTAAGCTGTGCAACATGGCATAGCAGAAAGAACACTCAGACTTGTGTTTTTAATCATAGCTCTGCCACTAAAGCTTGGGCAAGGCTAACTTTCTGAGCCTCACCTAAAAAATGCATTTGTATTCTGCCTTGACTTTCTCACAAAATTGTTGTAAAGGTCAGATGAGAAAATGGTATGAAAGAGTAATATGGACTTTAGATGTTAACATATATGAGGTCTGACAATTAATTTTGCAACTTGCCACTGTGTGCTTAACGTTGGCAGGACTGTACAAACAGGTTTCATAACGTTAGTATATCTGTGTCTCACAGCTGTGTTCATATTGACATATGGCGGTGTCTTGCTGAGTGGTGTTCATTTTTGTGAGTTTTTGTGTGCCATCGTGAGAGTGTCGGAGCTTGAATTAAAGCAATGGACAAACGTTAAATTTCTTGTTAAACTTGGCAAGAGTGGAAGTGAAACCAGGGACATGTTAGTCCAAGTTTATGGGGATAATGCCATGAAGAAAATGGCAGTGTACAAATGGATTAAATATTTTACTGAAGGGGAAAGCGTCACTGATGAAGAGAGGTCAGGGCAGGCAGTAGGGAGCAGAACTGATGAAACCATTGCAAAATTCATCGAAATATGTGTCGAAATCAACTGACTGTGAGAAGCCCAGCAGACTGAGTAAATGTCGATAGAGAAACAGTTAGGAAAATCGTAACTGAAAATCTTGGCATGAGAAGGGTGTGTGCAAAAATGGTCCCAAAGGAGCTCACTGATGAACAAAAGCAAAGGAGAGTCAAAGTTTGACAAGACCTTTGCGAGAGGCAAGACGATGTTTTGGGCCATGTTATCACTGGTGATGAAACATGGAGGTACCAATACGACCCCGAAACAAAGCATCAAAGTGCACAATGGAAGTCAGCCAGTTCTCCATGGCCAGAAACTTCCATCAGTCCAAATCAAGAGTCAAAACAATGTTGCTAACCTTTTTTGATATCGGAGGGATTGTTCATTATGAATTTGTACCAACTGGACAAACAGTCAACCAAGTTTACTATTTGGAAATGCAGAAAAGGCTGCATGAAAAAGCTAGGTGAAAACAACCTGAACTTTACACCAACTACTCATGGCTCCTGCGTCACGACAATGCACCAGCTCACAGGGCACTGTCTGTGAGGGAGCTTTTAGCCAGTACACAAATAACTGTATTGGAACACCCTTTCTACTCACCTGGTCTGGCCTCCAATGACTTTTGTCTTTACCTGAAGATAAAGGAAATACTGAAAGGAAGACATTTTGATGACATTCAGGACATCGAGGGTCATACAACAGCTCTGATGGCCATTCCAGGAAAAGAGTTCCAAAACTGCTTTGAAGGGTGGACTAGGCACTGGCGTCAGTGCAGAGCTTCCCAAGGGGAGTACTTCAAAGGTGACTGTAGTGATATTCAGCAATGAGCTATGTAGCACTTTTTCTTTTTGGGGTAGCTCCCTGGCTGGGAATCGAACCCAGGCCGCAGCGTTGAGAGTGCCGAAGCCTTAGCCACTACACCACCAGGGAACTCCCATAGCACATTTTCTAGGATGAGTTCACAAACTTAATTGTCAGAGCTTGTACTAGGCAGTTGGAAATGTGGGGCTAATACAATGTATCTATTTTGTTCCTGCTTTATTGAGATACAATTGCCATGTAACATTGCCTAAGTTTCAAGTGTACAACCTGATGATTTGATACACATGTATTACAAAGTGATCACCACCATAGTTTTAGCTAACACCTCCATGCTGTCATGTAGTTACGTTTTGTGTGTGTGTGGTGAGAACATTTAAGATCTACTCTTGTAGTAACTTTCAAGTATACTCATCTAATACTCATCTAATATGGTATTGGTAACTGCAGTCACCATGCTGCACATAAGATCTCTAGAACTTATTTACCAGGTAACTGGAAGTCAGTACCCTTTGACCAACTTCTCCCCATTTGACCTATATCCCCCAGCTCCTGGCAACCACCATTTTACTCTGTTTCTATGACATTAGTTTCTTTAGACTCCACATACTCATATAAGTGCAGTCACACGGTATTTGTCTTTTTCTTTCTGACTTATTTAACTTAGCATAATGCATGAAGTGGCCATTTAGAAGTCATTGCAAAGTGTTCCTGGCTGAACCTTTGGGAATGGAGAACATCACTCAGGTAGAAGTGGAATGGAGAGAAAAGAGGACCGAAAATGGTACCTTGAAGAACTGAGAGGGGGAGACCAGAGAAGTGGGAGGAGCCCCAAATCTGCCAGACACCAAAGGTAGAGCCATCTGATGAAAAGCTGTCCTCATCCCCCAGGCCAACCTGAGGTTTATGCAATTTGCCTCTTTCCATCATCAATAGGGCCCAAAGCCACCTGGCTCTCTTCCTTCCTTCAACTACTAGAACAGAGAAGGGTCTGTGATGTCATTGGTTCACTAGATTTCTACTCAGTGCCTAGCCTTGTGCTAGTCTCTAGGGATATAAAGATGAGTAAGAACTCAGGGTCTACTCTTGGGAAGTCCCAGCCTGATAGGAAGAACTGGGGCTGGGACTAAGGTGGGGCAATCAAGGAACCTGGGATCAAGATATATGGAGGCACTGACTGTACAGGGTCGACATTTGTGCAACCCCGAGACTGACTGCCTCCTTCAGTGTTGCATCCTAGGTGCCTCCATTGCCTCACCCTAGTCCTGACCTGAGGGAAGACTCACATGTCAATAAAATAACCAACACAGAATGTAATGGTTACTCATTGTCTCCCAGGAAATCAAGACCACAGAGGTGACATGGGAGCTGGGTTTTCATGAAGAGTGGGTGTAGTTTGTCGGGCAGAGTTAGCAGAGCAGGGCTCAGTGTACACAAAGGCATGGAGGTGTACGAACGTGGTGGCCTCGGAAGAAGGGTGGCTGGGCTGCAGAGGAGGTAGGGAGGGTACAATAAAAAGGGTGAGCAGTGGTGGGAGGTGGGGCCGGGAAAGGAGGGAACAGATTGTGAAAGGCATCGAAGGCCATGCCAAGCCCTGCTAGGGTGACCGACCATCTTAGTTCGCCCAGGACCTTTCCCAGTTTTAGTAATGGAAGTCCAGCGTCCTGGGAAAGCCCTCAGTCCTGGAAAACCAGAACAGACATGCTTTATCTTCAAAGCAATGGAAGCCATGAAAGGATTTTCACAAAGAAATGGCAGGATATGCTTCACGTTTTAAGGTGATTCTAGCCTGTCTGGGTGAGGAGGAGAGCTGGGTGCTGAAGAAACCCACAGGCCAGTTGCAGGGAGGAAGTGGTACAGAAATGGTTCCCAGAGCCTCTGGCAGACAAATTCCCCACGGCATCTGCATTTTTAAGACTTTTATCTCTAATTGTGAAATGACAGGCTATGTCCCCTGAAGGGAAGGTGGAGGGGAAAAAACAAGCAGCAACGGGAGTAGGCCAGAAAAACCAAGCAGGCCATCGAGATCATCAAGGTTAAGGGAGAGATTTGATGGCCTTTTCAAAAGCTTCCCGTGAGTTGGGGTTTGGAGGGTAGGTGTTCAGAATAACTGTGTCTCCCTATCTTCCCTGCATTCCTCAGATTGCCTAGATTCATGGGGCGGGGACACTTTCTGGATCTTGCTCCAGGCAGAGATCTCTGGAGAAGTCCTCTCACCCCACAGTGCCCTTCTGTGTCTGAGCACAGGGCAGCCCCTACCTGGACACTCACCATTTCTCTCTCTTAACCTTCAGGATCCCCAGATGCACACTTTGTTTTCCCAAAGGTTAGCATTTAGAAATATTATGTCGCACTTAGTGTTTGATAGAGTTGGAGAATAGCTGGAGGATGGCAAAGATAGCGAGATGATATCCTGACAGCACGCGTTTGTACAGAACTTACTATCGACGAGGCACTGCTTCAAGTGCTTTACATAGAATTAATGCACTTGATCCTCAGTGCATCCCTGTGACATAGGTACTATCATTATCTTTATATGACAGATGAGGAAACTGAGGCACAGAGTGGCCGAGGAACTTGGCTAAGGTCACACAGGTAGGAAGTGAGCCGTGCTCTTAGGCACTGCTGTACTGAATTTGCCAAGAAGCTTCAGTCTGCAGAACAGTTGGTCCCCATCCTGTGTCAACTACCCTTTCTCTCTGACATCAAGTCACTCTGCTCCTCCGTCCTTCCATAGTTTACCACTGACCTCAATGTATCTATTTGTGCAGGGGTCTGCCCTCTTCTGGGTCCCCTCAAGACCGCCACAGTCTGTCTATACTGACGAGTATAGAATTGCCTATAACTCTAGTAGAGGCCCGACTGTGAAGTCACCAGGGTCCCCACACGTGAGAGCTGAGAGTTCAAACTCCTGTACCAAGGTCTATGCATAGGGCACCCTTCACCAAGTGGCCCCAACCTACTTTGTAGTCTCGCCTCCTACTACAGCCTCACCCCAGCCCCACGCATGCTCTGCTCCAGTCACCCAGATCACAGTCTACGCTTCCAAGATGCAGAACGTTTGCACCTGCCTGTGTCCTCGTCCCTCCTGCCCTGAATCCAACAGGTGACACACCTTCTACGTGGTAAGGTTATGGAAGGTTACAACAAATGTGATGGGCACTGCAGTCGACGTGCACTACGTGTACTGTAGGAATTCAGAATGGGGGAGGGACTCATTCTTGCTGAGGGAAGGGAGGGGAGGGGAGGAGAAGAAAGTTGAAAGCTTCACATAGGAAATGACATTTGAGCTCAGCCTTGAATGATTAGGTGTCTGCCATCCAGGGAGAGGAAGGACATGTCCAAATTACGTTTGGCTCCTCCATCTCCCCACACTGAGACGTCAAGTCCGGTTGTAGATTCTACATTCCTCTCACGTTTGTCTCCTCCTATTCCTTCTGCCGCTGTCCTTGTCCTACACGCCCCACTTGGGCTATTGCAACAGCTCCATAACTGGTCGTTCTGCCTCTTGTCCTTTCCAATCCCCAATAAACTCTCCCTGCGGCTGCCACAGTGGGCTCCCGGACCACAAATGTGCAAGTGGCACTGCCCTACTCAAAGCCTTAATGGTTTCCACAACCTGTAGGACACGTTTAACACCTTCTAGTGACCTATAAGGCCCACCCTAAGCTGGTCATAGTTTATCTTTCCCACCTTCCCTCTAGCTCTAGCCCTTCCACTCCCTGAATCCTCTACAGCAGACCACTTGTATTACTCTTTAAATGTGAAGACATGGGAGTTCCCTGGTGGTGTACTGGCTAGGTTTCTGTGCTATCAACGCTGTGGCCTGGGTTCGATTCCCAGCCAGGGAACTACCCACTTTAAAAAAAAAAAAAAGAATGAAAAAAATAAATGTGAAGACAACATCACACCCTTTCAAATACCTGTGGGGTTTTTTGCTTCCATTATTCCCCTTTGCTAGAATGACCCAATCCTTTCCCCACCTGACGGGCTCAGCCTGCCTTAGAATTAAAGGGAGGCCAGCTTGTGGGTACTTACAGCCCCTTCTGTACCATAGGTTGGGTCTGGCATTTAAGTATTGTGAAATCAGTAAGCAGAACAGGCATTCATTCCTATGTAGCTGTCACTGTGTGCACCCAGGCTATCTGATTGGGCATCTAAATCAGTTCATGGTTGCCATGCCAATTCTCTATGGATACTGCAGTCTGCTTTGAAATCTCCACTCGGCTGGCTGGGGCCCTGACTGTTCTAGTTCAGCCAGTCCCTTCATCCAGGAGTTGACTCTGTCCCTTTGCCCCCGGCTCCTGGTAGCTCTGCAGACAGATGCCTCTGAATGACCGTAAATGTCCCTAAAAGCACCGCCACCATGTGAGAGAGTGTGTGTAGGAAGCTCCTGTCATTAAGCCTTTTATGCCCCAAGATCAGACCCCTTGAGCATTGACCCTTAGAGGCAGCATGCACAAGAGAAGTTTGCAACATCTTTTGGACTTTGCAGTTTGACTCTGTTATCTGTTACCTGGAGGAACGAGCTCCATTATTACCAAGTTCTCCCACTAGCTCCAGCCGGGCTGAAGCAGCCTCCGTCCTTTCTGGCTTGTTATAGGTTCTGGCATGCCTTAAGGCTGTGGTGCCAGTGCTCCTCACACCATCTTCCCTTACTTTATGGTTTAAAACCAGCCACGTACCTTGCTTGATTCTCAGAAGCTGTGTGAAAGACATAAAGAGGTCGTTATCAACCCTATATGTCGCCAAGAAAACACTCGGAGAGGGTGAGTATTAATATAATGTGTCCCAGACGACAGTGCTCATAAATGGAGAGCCGGGTCTCCAGATTGCAAAGCCCTCTTCACTGCCCCAGTCCCTCAGTACATTGTCTACTGGGGGGCAAGTACTAAGTCCCACTTGTCTCCTGTTTCTCCCTGACACTCTTGTGACAGAGTGGCAAATAAAAAAGTCAGTCCTAGAGCGAGCCCGACTCACCCTGCTACCTCCCTGTGACAGTGCACAGCCACCCCCTCAAGCTTCCTGTGGCCTGCTCCCACCTGTTCACAGGACACACGAGTAAGTGCCCACCCTTTGGCTGTGACACCTAGCCGGGTAGCTTTATTGTCCCACCACTGCCCCCTGGAGAGGAAAGCCCTGATGGGAAGTTCCAAGGGGCATTTGTAGAACCTTTGAAGAGAAACTAGATTTCTGAGGTGATGGTGGGTTGAGTATTTCTCAGGGTGGGGTGGGCATGAGCTTCTTTTGTGAAATCAGGATGGAGTTTTCCAAAGAAAATCTTTACTTGGACAGAGAGGGGATGCTCTGTGCGTGTTGTTGTTGTGGGGCGGGGGGAGGGCATGGGTCTTAAGAAGAAAAGGAATGTCCCCTCCCCCCCCATGAGGGGTGAGGACCTGTCCTCGGACAGGGTGTGATGCGGGTTTCTAAGGAGAAAGGACATGGCTGTGGGAAAGGAAAGCCTCTCTTTTAAGAGGGAGAAGCTCTCCGTCAGGGATTGCTGAGTGAGGGAACCTTCCATGCCTTCTGTCTGGAGGAGAAAGACCGTTTTTAGAGGAGAATGATTCTTTTTTTCTTTTTTTCTTTTTTTTTAGGAGAACGCTTCTGATAACACTATGCATGATTTTTTCTTCCCGTATGATATACTTCCCACATGGAGTCAGCACACTGCGAGCGATGGCGGCCAATAATTTTCTTTTCTGCTAGGAGGTAGGAAGGCAGAGGGGAGAGATTTGCTGTGGGAGAGGGTTTTTCTCGAGGGGGTGGGGACATTGTTGAGGGCAGCGACTCTGAGATGGGGAAGGAAGCCTCTTCAGGATCCCGGAGGCACAGAATGTTCCAGGGAGCTCGGAGATGTGTGAGGCCTGCCCTGTTCGCTCCCGGGGAGCTGAGGCTTGGGGAAGGGAAGGCTTTGCTACTAACCAGGATTTGAACACAGCGTTGAGCTGTGCTGGAGACACCTCTGGAATGGATGGCAAGGAAACTCGGGGAGGAGGAGAGAATGATGGCTAGGTCCAGAGGAAAAGGGGTCAGAGTCACTGTGCAATCTCATGGCTGGTTTGTGGGACATTTGTTTGCAGCAAGTGCTGGATTTCAAGGACCGTTTTTCCCACTAGTGCAGGGGAGGGGGCTCCCCAAGGTACTCAGGGAATGTGTGTTACTCCTTTGGACTTGAGACATTTCTTATCATTTCCTGTTTCTCCGGAGGGAGTTGTCACTTTAATCTTTTTTAAGTCAGAGGAAGGGGCCCAAGGAAACTTTCGGGGGTCATGTACATGTTTTATAATATATTGTGGTCATGTTTACAGATGGCACACGATTCCCAAAACGCAATAAACTGTCTACTTAAAATGGATAAAAGAATCAAATCAGAGGAAGGGAGGAAGTGCATTAGATTCCAATAAAAGCTGTTATTAAAAACTGGAAAAGTCACAACGCCAAACCCAAAACGACAGCAAAGCTCGGAGGGCAGTGGCTCCTCATCTGCAGCTTCAGCTCCTCACACGGCTGTTTGTTTCACCCATTCCTTTCTTGATCAGCAAAAAGCCAAGGCCAGCTCAGCCGGGGGGAGGTCAGAGGTTGCAGGAGAGAGAACTTGACAAACACACCAGCCACCTCTTCGTTTACTGTAAAATCCTGTTTAATGTGTAACATTTCAGGCAGCGAGAGGCCTTGGGGACGGGAGGCAGGGGCGGCCCTGACCAACCCCCACGCCAGTCTGTCTGCCTGCTTCGTTGTCGCTCTCTAGCTCCTCCACCCCAGACGTGTCCTTCTTTTCCTCCAGGCTGGCCCGTGCTGTTCCTCCCTTTTCTGCTCCCTTTCCCTCTCCACCCACAAGTCCACAGCAGCCTCCCTCCACTCCACTTGCCCCCCTCCCTCCCCACTGACGCGACTCCAGAAATAGGGTATCCGACAGCACAGGGTTAAGATTAGTTTCATAATTGAAGACGCCGTCAGAGCATCCTTTTTCTTGTCCCCAGTGGTGCCAGGGAGAGGGAGAGGGAAGAGGAAGGGCAACGGGGCGGCCAGGGCTGCCCACACCCCCAGAACCGGGGCAGCCCCCACCCCTTGGAGCCCTCAGACACACGGCCCTGGAGGAAGGGGGGCGCGGAGGGGAGGAGGGCGTTGTGGAAGTGCTGCCTGGCAGCCCCGACGGGGCGAGGGGCGGGATGCGAGGTTGCCCAGCCGGCCGGTGGCATCAGCAGGCCGAACAGCGGTCGCTCTTCTCAGCCAGGCCGGCCCCAGTGCCGGGGCTGCGGCGCAGGATGTCCTTCAGGGAGCCGTCCTGCTCGCTCAGCAGCTTGTTGATCTCATTCTGCTTGTACTCGGGGGACAGGCGGTGGCCGAAGCCCGAGCCCTTTCGGGACGGGGGGTTGGAGCGGCGCCGGGCTCGGCGGGCACAGGCCCGGACGATGAGGTACACCACCTCGGCCACGTTGAGGATAATGCAGATGCCGGAGGCGGCCAGCATGAAGACGGTGAAGACGGTTTTCTCGGTGGGGCGGGACACGAAGCAGTCCACCGTGTTGGGGCAGGGGTAGGCCTCACACTTGACCAGCCGCACCATGGCGTAGCCCGGGTAGAGCAGATAAAACACGTACATGAAGGCGGCCTCGAACAGTAGCCGGAAGACCACGCTGATGACATAGGTCCACCACAGTGTCCCTGAGATATGGACCTTGTGCCTCTTGACCTCCTCCAGGTGTAGGGGGTCCCCATGGCCCTCGAGTCGCAGAATTTTCTTTTCTATGTGCTGCTGGTGAGCCACGTGCATGGCCACGAGGAGCGCCGGGGTGGAGACCAAGATGAGCTGCAGAGACCACAGACGCACGTGGGAAATGGGGAAAAAGTGGTCGTAGCAGACGCTGTTGCAGCCTGGCTGGAGGGTGTTGCAGATGAAGGAAGACTTCTCGTCACCCCACACGCTCTCGGCAGCCACCACCAGCACCATTATTCGGAAAATGAAGATGACCGACAGCCATACTCGGCCAATGGCAGTCGAATGGCGGTTCACGCCGCTGAGCAAGGTGTACAAGCCTGTCCAGTTCATCCTGCCTCATTCACACCTGCAAGACATGAGCCACACAGCCAGCTGTCACAGAGCAGGGCCACCAGGCCAGGCGCCGTGACACCGCGTGCACCCCACTCAGCCCTTCCAAGAGCCCATCATGAGAAAGGAAGAAGGGTGGTCACAGCTTCCCGCATCACCCCCTCTCCCTCTCCAGCCTCTCCTCCCCCTCTTCATCCTCCCCCTCCTCTACCTCCTCACTCACTGGATCCGGCCTTCGTGAGCCCCATCTCCCTTCTTTGCTTTCATCCAACGTTCTTCCCTCTCCAGCCCCTTTCTTTGCCAGGCCCATCTTAATTCTGCCTTCAGCCATTCCCTTTAGCTCCCCACCCCCCAGCTCCTTCCTGCTGCACCTGGGCCGAACCCAGCAAACCCCATTACCTTGGGGAGCGCCTATCCCTGAGGCCACCCAGACAGGTCCCCTACGGTCTCATGTCTGCCGGGGGAGTGGTCCCTGGGTCCGCGCCTGCGTCCCAATTCATCGCCGCCCGGTGCTGGGGAGTCATATGCTGCTTTATACCCAGTGTCTGCACAATAGGACCTTTGTGGGGCTCTGAACAACGCCCTTTAGAATTCAGATCAAACGCCCTGACTTCCGCCCACCCTACACACAGAGCACTTGTGTCCCAGCGCCGGACACCCAGCCTGCACCCACCTGTTCTGTGCCCGCCCGGTCCATCGCCGCACCCGCCCCATAGTCCCACCAGAAGAATGGCCACGGTGGGGGGCGGGGGGATGGAACAAAGACAGGTAGGTGCGTGTAAGAGGGCACCTGAGGGGACCAAGAAGTGCTGGACCAAGGCCCTTCCCCATGCCCCTACGAAAAGCTGAAGATCTGCAAGATTTTTCCTGGGCTTAGATCCCCTCCAGGGCATAAGTGAGTTGGAGGAGAGAAAAGGGAGCTCATATTTATTAAGCCAGAAACTAGATTAGGTGTTTTCTCGTACATTCTTTCTTTTGACCCACTTACTTAGCCTCTAAGGACTACTACCCTGGTCTCTCCAGATGAGAGAACAGCAGCTCAGATAAGTTAAGTTACTCACCCAAGGTCACACAGCTCAGGAGGGTTAAGGTAGGATGAAACACGAGAGGATCTGAAGCAGACGTGTCAGCTCTCTCCACAGTGTACTGCTCGTGCTTTCGCAGGTGGTGTCACCCAGAGCCAAGGCTAGCGCTTCCAATGGAAGCTATTGACCTGTGAGGACATCCCAACTCCTGGACAGGGAATCCGTACAGAGGGTGGAGGGGTGGCCCCACGGCAAGCACAAGCCAGAAGGAGAAAGGGGGAGTTAAGCAAGCAAACAGAAAGCTAGGCGATGGGGCAGCTCCCTGGTGGTGCAGTGGCTTAAGGCTTCGGCGTTGGCGCTGTCAGCGCTGCGGCCTGGGTTCGATTCCCGGCCAGGGAGCTACCCACATACCAAAAAAATAAAATAAATAAGAAAGCTAGGGGATGGAATAGGTGAGAGTCACACAGCTTTGGGTTTGAATCTTGCTTCTACACCTAATGCGACCTTGGGCTAGTGACTGAACCTCTCTGAGCCTGCTTCCTCATCTACAAACGGCGTTAATACCCAGGGTTGTCGTGAGGGTCCATGAGGCAACTGCAGAGTTCTCAACCCATCTCCACCATCATAGTTGTCGATCCTGGAAGTAAGAACCTCATCAGGAAGAGAAAACAGCATTGCTTCAGGGGACTAAGTGGGCTGCCAAACCCAATATCCACCAGCATTATTTCCCAATGCTTTTGTTGACCTATCGTGTCCCATTGAGATAGAACAGACTGTCCCTTTGCTGCCCCGCCCCCAATGTCAAGTGTACACTGTAACCTCACGGTTTCCTGAGCTTGCCAGTTGCTCTAGGGAAAAACTTCCCCTCGATCCCTTAGGCCAGTTCTCAACCTGTGGGTCGTGACCCCTTTGGGGGTCGAACGACCCTCTCACAGGGGTCACCTAAGGCCATCGGAAAACACATATCAGATACTTACATTATGATTCATAACAGCAGCAACATGACAGTTATGAAGGAGCAACGAAAATGATTTTATGGGGGTCACCACCACATGAGGAGCTGGATTACAGGGTCGCGGCCTGAGGAAGGTTGAGAACCACTGCCTTAGGCAGACAAGAAGGCCTCCCCCTATCACCCAGCACTTCTGCCATGACGTTGTAAGCACACCTTGCGAGCGTCAGGGAACCAGATGTGAGAACACACTGGCCTGCACAGGTACGAAATGGCCCCGGTACAGGGACAGTGGCTGTGGCAGAAGCCCTGTATCCAGCCCTGGGTCGTCCTCTCCGTTGCAGGGGGAAGGGGTGGGTGGGGTATTGGCAACTTGAAAAGTTGGGGAATGGAATGAAAGAAACTAGGGGATGAAGGGACAGTCTGTGGAATCTAGATTACTTCTCTGAACAAGGTTTCTTCCTTAAACTTAAATTAAAAAAAAAAAAAAAAAAAGCTTAGTGAGTTCGTGCTGTGGGTCTAAACCAGCATGGAGAAGCAGGGACCCGGGTGTCCTTGCTCCCAAGCCCAGGATTCTAAAGGTGGAGCTGCCACAGGAGACAGCAGTTAGCTGGAAAGAAATGCTTCATCGGCTGAATCGTTAGATGCAAAGACATGTGGTCACGAAGCGTTCTTAAGGATAATAATGGGCAGCTCCCTGGTGGTGCAGTGGCTTAAGGCTTCGGCGCTGGCGCTGTCAGCGCTGTGTGGCCTGGGTTCGATTCCCAGCCAGGGAGCTACCCACATCCAAAAAAAAAACAAAAAACAAAAAACAAAACAAACAAACAAAAAGAATAATAATGTACTCAGCACCTGTTCATGCCAGGCCCTGGCACGCGCGCCACCTCCCGTAAAACTCGGAATGACCCTGTGAGGTAGGTGTTCTTTCTAGTCCTCGTGTCCCAGCTTGGGAAGCTGAGGTAAAGAAAGGCGAAGGGATTTGTACAAGGGTCACAAGACTTACACAGTTAGTATGCGACTCAGCTGGATCTCAGCCGGGCCAAGTTGACGGCATAGTTCATGCTCTTTCCCCATAAGCTCTACTACCTTGGCTGGAATGAGAATTTATCTTTCTGTGTTTTGAGAAATAGGGAAATTCAAAACTGGTCTCTTGATCTCCTCTAGCCCTTTCTCCCCTTTCTTATCGCTGACAACTCTTTTCCTCTCCTTCCTTTCCAAAGCTCCCACTGCCTCCTGATTTACTGTTTTCCCTTCCTCAGCTTTCTTGCACTGCTTCCTCAAACTCTGAAGCAAGCTTCACCTGCTCTCCTCTCTGCCCCTTGGGGTGCCCCACGGACAGCCTGGCCACCCTGAGTTTCTGGGTTCCTGTAGCTTTCAGCCTCTCATCTTCCTGAGTCCGCTGAGACGTAGCCAGTAACTCCCTTTGGGGCCCTAAGGACCCTTGTGTGAGCACTGGGATCCCAATTTTTGTTCTGTTTGGAAGGAGAGCTGATCCCTATGTCAACATCAATACCTCAAGGGTTTCATTTTAAAAACATCCAGGGGTGTGACCTGATTTTGAAATCCAAACCGTTTTTGTGACTTGGGTTTAAAGTCCAGGTATTGGCATGCTCTGTGCTGCTCCAGGTGCGTTTTGCCCTCACAGGTTTGATTAGACAGGACCTCTCGAACCATGGTGGGCTCTGGCCTTGTTCTTGGGTCCAGATTTGCCCAAGCTCTCGAGCACAGTTCCAAATCGGGAGATGGCTCTTCATCCTTACGACAGTCTTGTGATATTATCCCCATTTTTCAGATAAGGACATTGAGTCTCAGCGAAGTGAAATAACTTGCCTCAATGGCAATTGCACTGCTGTTACAAGGTAGAGTCAAGTTTCAAACTCATTTTCCCCTGACCTCAAAGCTTTTGTACATTGCACTGCCTTTGGCGGCCTCTCTTCCCTTAAGGACTTTGCATTCTAACTGACACCAGGCCCACAACCCAAAAATCTATACTCCTTTCCACGTGTGCACGCGTGTGCAGGTGTTTGTGCGAGCACGCATGCGCATACACACTCATACAGTCCACCTCTTTCTTTCCGCCCCACCCCCCACTGTCCCTCCTTCCAACTACAGGAAATCCTTATGTGTTTTTGGTTTGGGGAAGCGGGGCCTGGCTGGGATGGATGAGGTTATTACACTCAGCTTCAGGATCCACACTCACTCCCTCATTTCACAGGCCGCCTCTGGCCAGGAGAGGATAGGGGGGCTTTCTCTGAGATTTCCTTCTGAATGTCGGGCTGCCTTCATCAGTTTGGCGTGGCTAAGGCCAAACTCCTTCAGCCCTCTTCCCCGTCCCCTCCTTCTCTTCCGTGCCTCAATCCTGTGGTTCCACAGCCCTTCAGTCATTGCACTGGTCCCCTCTACCCTGCCATATGCATTCTGTGGCCAGGCTTGGGTCAGGACCAGCATAACTCATTCTGATTTTCTCCTTCTCTTGCTTCGCTACGATCTTTACATAGAATTCCTGTTAATGTCAGCTGCCTTCCTCACTGTTTGACCTACACCTTCTTACTCCTCCATCAGCTATCTGACTTCTCGTTGTTCTCTGTTTGGGCTTATGGAATGCTCACGGTGTGCTAGAGCTATATGTTCATTAACTCCCATTGTCACAACAGCCCTGTGAGCTGTGGGTTGTTGTGTTCAGTTCATAGAAAACGCAGCGGAGACTCAAAGAAGCTGAGTAACTCAGTTCAGATTAGGACTCACGTTGGCCCCTCACCAAAGCCTGAGTCCTCTCCCCATTGCTCTCCTGCATCCTTATCTACACTCTGTCCCTTCACGTGCTTCTTTCTTGTCGCTATTCTCCTCCCCTCATCTCATCCTTTAAGTCCACGTACTCTGGCCATGCCATTGCTAACAGCTGGAACAACTTTCAAACAGCTGGAAGGCCACCCCTCCTGCAGATCTCCAAATCATCAGTTACTCCAGGCTCCACTTGAATCTGCCTGCCTCTCTCAAGAAAATGGAAACACATGCTCCCAAATCTCAGCCCTGCTGGCTGGTTCTCTGTGCCCGCTCAGTGCACCGTATTCATCCACCTGTAGCCCCCATGTTGGTGCCCAATAGTCCCGCCAAACCCTAACCCTGTGTGGCAGGAAGTGTCCTCGAGAAATGAAATTGGCCACCCTACACCTAGGGGGTCCCCTCAAGTCTTCCTGAGAATTTGACCCTGTGGGGATAAGGGGAATCTTTGCTGGGGGAAAAGATGGAGAGGAGAAGCAACTTGGAGCCCGGAAAGAAGATAAGAATTAGGGGCTTAAGAGGTTAAGCAAGCCTGGCACCGGGCAGGAGGGTCCTCGGTCCAGCTCAGAGGGAAGCACAGAAGGAATCTAAGTGGCTGAGTGCTGAAGCCAAGAGAAGACAGGACCCAGGCCTCTCCCCAACCCCCATTTCCGTCCCCCTGTGCCACATCAGCGCCCTGCTGGTTCACCTCCCCCAGCCCCCAGCTTCCTCACCTGACGGCTGCTGCCCTTTCCTGGGGAATGTCTGCAAGCGTGTCTGCACTATGCCACTAGGTACTGTCAGCCCAGCCCAGGGGAGGGACAAAGAGCCCAGGGCCAGAGCCAGATATGGCCCACAGCCCAAGAGGAACCAGACAAACATTAACCAGCCCCACCTCCTCCCACACGCAATGATTAAAGAAGATTGAGCCCCTGAGCTCCGAATGGGTTTGAAGAGACAGATCACATAGCCTGGAGTCACTGCCGTGTTCTAGACCGAGAGGGGCATCCTTGTGACCCATGTGCCATGTTTAGTCCCTCTCATGTGGGAGACTGAACTGGACCTGGGCTCATCAACAGCTGTCAGCCTTCCCCGGTCCCCTGGCCATAGGTAGACTCAGTGTGTGGGCAGGATGCAGAGAGGGCTCCTGCGCTTCCTCCATCCCTTACAGCTCTGAGCCTCTAAGACAGTACAACTTGGAGTTCCCTGGTGGTGTAGTGGCTAGGCTTCGGCATTGTCAACGCTGCGGCCTGGGTTCGATTCCCAGCCAGGGAACTACCCACATAAAAAAAAACAAACAAAAAACGATACAACTCTTGGGAGGCAAAAAGCCACAGGCAATGCTTACTGGCACCTGGAGATTGAGGTGAAGGATGATACTACTTCCTCCACATGGCAACACCAGGGTGCCCTTTGACTCTCTGCTTATTGTCCATGCCTTGAGTGGCTGGAGATGGACCAAAGTGTTTTCAATCCCATCTCAGAACCATAAAACGTCTTCAAAAATTGCCTTCTAGCCTCAGGGCCAAGGCAGTTGGACTGCAAAACTGTATCATGGGCAGGAACAGACCTTGGCAATCATTAGGGTAAACAGAGAATGTCAACCATTAACTGTGGGATCAGTCCAGTTTGAAGGAAGAAGACTCACCTGGAGACCCTGGTAACTCTGTGGCCCGAATGGTGGCAGGGAAATCGGAGAAGTCAGCAGAAACCAGTCACTTGCCTTCTGCTCTCCACTCCAGCCCAAGTTCACTGCCAGAAAGAGGGCCAGAGCCTCAGCTTCCCTTGGCGAAGCCCGGGCATTTGGATACATCAATGGTTACGTCTTTACCGGACACCTACTGGGTACTCAGGACTGGATGTCTGCTGGGGACAGGTGGCAGAAGAGGGGAAGACTTCCCAACTCTTCTTAGGAATTTGTCAACTTCCCGAGGAGGCAAGACTAAGACTCGAGAGGTTACCATGAGAAGTAGCAGTCTGTGTTTAGTTATGGGGTTATGACTTTGACTGCGGAAGGAGTTCGAAGAAGGGGAAGATGAGAGTAAACTGAAGTAATCAGGGAAGGCTTCCTAGAAGAGGTGAGGCTTGCATGGAGAAGTCAGGGATGGATGGGAGTTGGAAAGTGCAAGGGTAGGGCCCGCATGCCCGGGAGGAGAAGCAGGGTGAGTAAAGGCACAGAGGGAGACATGAGCCGGGTGTGTCTGGCAGACAACGAGAAGGCAGGACGGTGTCAGGTGGCTGTGGAAGATACAGTCAGTCAGCGAAGGGGCTCAGAGCACGAAGGACATTTAAAGTCAGGTAAGGTGTCCTTTAGTGAGTGTCTGGTAAATGTGGTATAAGGCCAAACTGAGCTAGACACTGTGGGGGGAGGCTGCGTGTCATTCCCTGGCACTTGGTGATCCCGGCCAAGAATATAGGTTGGGAAGGTAAAGAAGACTAGCATCTCTTGAGTACTTAATGCATAAAAGGCAACATGTAGAGTAACTTTGCAAGTATTACTTTGTTTCATCCTCAAAATAGCCCCATCCAGTGGGCATTTTTTGAGGGGGAGGAGGTAGCTCCCTGGCTGGGAAGCGAACTCAGGCCGTGGCGTTGAGAGCGCTGAAGCCTAGACACTACACCACCAGGGAACCCCCGCCCCCGTAGGTATTTTAAATGTTCCATGTTATAGGGGAATTAAGGCACACAGAGGTTACGTGACATAACTGAGGTCACCCAGCTCATAAGTAATGAAGCTAGATTTGAACCCCGGCAGTCTGGCTCTAGTACTTATTTCACTATGTCGCAGCTCATGAGCTCTACAGGTGCCATTTTGAGAATCTGAGTAAGAACTAGTCCCTGACTGCAGAAGTTTCTAAAACTAGCAGGAAAAATGAGACATGCACCTTAGTACCTGTGAAAAGGAGTATGTCTTCCATGCCATCTGTAGATCTGAGGTACCAGGAGGCATTCAGATGTAAGAGAGGAGGGTGGGTTTAATGGAAGAGTCAGATTTGGGCTAATGTCCTAAAGGAGATGGAAGCTGCAAGATGTGTTTAGGGAAGGGTGGGCAGACCTGTTTGACCAGAAGAGAGCTCCTATAACAGAGCTTCTTGGAAGGGAAACTACAGGTCAATATCCTTGTGTACTCATTGTTCACTGCAGTTCTGGCAGTGTTTCTGTAGGGTGCTTGCAGCTGTAGGCTACAGGAAGTCTATTTGAGTAGCTTATAGCTGTAAAAAAAAAAATACTGTTGCTAGAACCAACTTGTCCTCTGCTTGTTTACTGGTACTTGAACATATCTTCTGGATGGGGTACTGCTGCGGGAGAGACAGAGGAAAGGGAAGGGGAATGGAGCGGAGAGGTGGAGAACTTACTACATGGAGCAATGGAATTCCATTTGCTCCTGAAACAGGTAAGACCAGCTTCTGTCTTGAATCCTAAGCAGATTTTATTCTTACCATGGATGTTTTGGAGGAACATTTGAAAATTTTACATCAGCTTGCTTATTTCCTTGGATTCACTCAGGGAGATTTTCATTAGGTCTTGAAACATGCAAGATAAGGGACCGTAAACAGAAGCCTGCTGTCTCGGGTATGGCTCAAACATCAGCCTCAACAAGGGCTTTCCCCATTCCTGTCCCACCCAGGACCAGGGCAGTTGATGGAGTAAACTGATCACATTATTTGAGAGCACATCTCACCAGTGACATCATCATAGTTCAGAGGTTCGGACCTCATTAGCAGAACCCATCAGCAGGCTGATGAGAACTCTGCTCATTACATCACAGCGATCTGCATGCCGGAGCACCGCATCGCATGTGGACTCCATCATCCAGCCCATCCCTGGGCCTCATTACAGAACAAAATGTGGCATTTTGTATGGCTTTGATCAATGAGACAGCATTGCTGTGTGACTCAGGAACCAAAGGGACCAGCTTCTAATATAAACGTTACTTAAGACACACAAGCCAAAACTCTTCCCAAATGGGTCCATAGGATTAAGGAAACAGGTCACCTGAAAATCTGCAGAACATTTCAAAAGTTCCCACCCCAGTTCAGGCTGTGCAAACAGTTCCCAGTAAGGGCCACTAGGGAAAGAAGGAAGCGGTCCTGTAGTCATAAATGGTGTTATTTTTCACAAATCTTTTTCAAAAGGAAACATAATTATATGAATGAGTCTGTGCCCCGGGAATTCTTATTGTTAGAAGAGGTCAACAAGAGGGAGTTATTAATATTTTTCCAAGGGGGTTTCTGAAGAACTGGACCCAGATAGCACACTAATTCACTTGACAGGTGTATGTATACCTTTCATTCTAAGGACAGTTTGGAGTGGGGAACAAAAGCAAAGTTGTTTTGGCACCCCCCCAAAAAACCCTTAACTGTATGAAATATCCCCAAAACCACTCCTTCATAGTCAGGATGGTACTCATTCTGCCAACAGTAAAGCCTGAAGGTGAGGTGGTATTTCTTGGACCTTACAGATTTTCTGGGAAGAAGAGCTTTAGCAGCACCGTATCCACTCCCTGCAATTTGGAGTTCATGTTGCCTCTGTTTTTGTGTTTTATGAAGACTCTGATTCCTGGGGTTTGAGGACTGGCACTATATTTCACTGATGTCCGATCACTGCACCGACAGACTGGTATGTTTGCAAAAGATTCCAGGAAGTTTGACATCCTTACCCTAGACCAGGCAGCCAAATGGGAAATCAGAACATTTGGGCTCTTGTCTAATGTCCCTTTTATTCAGCCAATACAGCCTGATGGCCATCCCCTGATCATTCTGCTCTTGGGAATATGGTGCACTGTAGCACCTCAGGAGTGGCACAGAGTTGAATCCAATCCTGGATTTTTACCCGAGGGACTGGGGATGGCATGATAGGGGTGAAGAATCACAGAGGAGTGCAGGACATAGCCAGAAAAATGGGGCCAAGTGTCAAGATTGAAGGGTGAAGCGAAAAGGACACAAAAGAATTTAGCTTTCTCTGCTAATTGTCCAAGTTTGGCAGCCATCCTGATGAGCCAATGGCCTGCCCATTAAGCTGTTAATAGTTTAGTGCTATCCTTGCAGTTTTCTTTCTTTATATACACACCCATGATTGAAATCATATTGTATAGACAGGTTTGTTTGTTTGTTTTTCCCATAGGGTCTTTTTCTAGGTCCTCCGAATAGAAATCTACTGGTCCATCATCTACCCCCTCAAGGTGAGTACCCAATAAAACATGTAAACCAGGCCCTACATAGAAGCCTTGTGGCTCACCCTTTCGGTCTAATCTTTGAACTCCTCTGCCCTTCCTCTGTTAGCCACTTTTTCCAACAATGAACACCATGAATGCCTCATCCAGAATCTTGTGCCTCGGTAATCATAACCACTTCCCGTGCTCCTTCCTGGAACCACCTAGCACTACCAGGTCAATACCTTGGGGAGTGCCAGGCTGCTGACAACACCCAGAAGGCTAAGGCTTCTGCTGACAAGCACTGCTCATAGGAGGCACGGTGGGCTGTCCAGGTAGGAAACCCAGGCAGTTTTTCTCTCACTCTACCTGCCCAGCCAACCGTGCTGCAAATTAGAGGACTGACTCCTAGGCTCATTCAGATCTCTGAAATCATGAACTCCATTGCCTTCTGCCTGAAGTATCACGCGTCCCTGCTGTCACACATCCATCCATCCTATCAGAGACAGGGAGCCAGAGTATGTATTGCATGGATTCCTGGACAGACCTACCAAGATGGATTCTAGCACCTGGTCCAGGGAGAGAACTGTGAGTCAAAGGGGCACCCATAAGAGCTTGAATAACCTTAACTCCCATCTGTAATGCCTTTTGCCTTCCGTAGAGCCAACTCAGCTCTAGCCCCAGTCAATATAGCAGTGTGTGTGTGTGTGTGTGTGTAGAGGAAGATGGGATCTAGTCCTATATACCTCCTCTAAACTGCCAAATCAATCCCTGCAACAGGCTCTGAGTACCATATGAAAAGGGGGAGCTCTCATACATCTTGATCATTCACAGCCTCATTCTAACTAACCCTGTCTCCTTAATCTGTTCCTTGTGCCTCAACAAGACAATCCTGCTGCCAAGCCTCCCAGACAAACATTTTGTGTCCCTTCTTATAGTTCCACCCTCATCTTGCCTTCTGTTTAAAGATTATGGTTCTCCTCTATGGCTTTGCTGTCCTAGGCCTCTTCAAGTGAAAACCTCTTCTAATGGGATACTGGTAGAATCCTCCTCCCTCTGCTCATCCCAGAAGCAGACACACCCAGGATACGGATTCCACAATTCACGGGGCGTCTGCTTCAGACATAAAGTAAAAGCTTCAGATCCTCTGAAGAAGCGTCCATTTTGGTTATGTTTTCCTCCTACAAAAGACAAGGATGATGGAGCTACTTCATTGTCTCCTAGGAAATGGGGGTTCAGTGGCATCGGATTTGCCAGCATGAGGGTGCTTTTCAGAATGTCAAGCAGTTATTGATTTCTGAATCAGAGTTCGTGCTTTACAATAAACATGAACTCCTCTTTCTAACTGCTGACATTTCATGTCGCAGTCAGGGCTGGGTTAAGCCAGAGAATGTCCTGAGGTTTGGCATTATCCCTAAAGAACATGATTGTCTACAGAACTTAGCTACACACCTTGATAAAGAAGCCCTGACTGTTATCACATGAGTCACAAGAACTGCAACTATTGTGTCCTCATCACAAGCTTTGGGGGATTAACCCACACTCTAAATTATGTAGCCATATCTGTAGCATTGGAGTGCTTTGCTCAGTTTATAAGTTTGTCTCTGAGACCAGAAGAGCAATTTCTGATTTCTGATGTTGATTCCCTGAGCTGGCACTACTTTCAACCCACTCTAGGCTGTACCCCTTATACTGGACGTCAGAAGACCTTCATAACCTACCTCTCATCAAGATGCTCAGAGCCACCATACATAGTGTGGGATTCTCATGCTGGATGGTATCTTAAACTGGGCTGCTGCCCTATCCCTTTTCCCTTTATTTTATTTTGTTTTATTTTTTTTTTATGTGGGTAGTTCCCTGGCTGGGACTCGAACCCAGGCCGCAGCGCTGACAGCACCGAAGCCTTAGCCACTACACCACCAGGGAGCTCCCTCCCTTTTCCCTTTTAACCAGCTTTTTTGGAAGACACCTGTACACTTGTTGTCCACACTTCTTCATCTCTCATTCACTCTTCAGCTGGACTCCATTCTGGCTTCTGCCCCTACTGCCTCCCACACTGAAATAGTTTTCACCCGAGGTGTTTGATCCAGTTGAACACTCAAACCTGCTCAAAATTTTATTCTCATTGCATGTTTTCCTTTTTTTTTCTCATTTGTTTTTATTTTTCAATTACATTTGACATACAGTACTATATTGGTTTCAGGTGTACAGCACAGTGATGAGACATTTATATAACTTACAAAATCCTTATTCTGATACATCTGGTTCCCATCTGACAACATACATAGTTATTACAGTGTTATTGATGGTTTTTTTCCTTTTAATATTAATTTTCATGCTTGTTGATTGTTCTTCATGTTCTTCATTGGCAAACAAAAATACAAAAAATAAATAATGATGAACATAAAAATAATCTGTAACACCACCACCCAGAGGTAATTACAGTAGACTATTAATTAGAGCTCAAGCAACTGGCACTCTCAACCAGTTACTTGAGATTTTGCTGGTTGCTTGAGAGTGCCGGTTGCTTGAGTTCTGGTTAATGGAGAGTCTACTTACATTTATCTGGCATCTACCAATCCCCATGGGTGCCGGTTAACTGAGAGTGTACTGTATTACTAACAGGTATGAAATCTTACAGTAGTTTTTCAGTGAAAAGATATAAATATACTTAAAATAAAATTGTCATCATATGATACTTATTATTTTACATTGAGGGATAATTGACAACATTATATCACTTTCAGCTGTACACCATGATTCAATATTTGTATATATTGTGAAATGATCACCACACTAAGTCTAGTTAACATCCATCACCATACATAGTTACAGAATTTTTTTCTTTTTTTTTCTTTTTTGTATGTGGGTAGGTCCCTAGCTGGGATTCGAACCCAGGCCGTGGCGTTGACAGCGCCAAAGCCTTAGCCACTGCACCACCAGGGAGTTCCGTCAGAATTGTTTTCTTGTGATGCGAACTTTTAACATGTACTCTCTTAGTAACTTTGAAATATGCAATATCCTATCATTAACTGTATTAGCAGGTGGTACATTATATCCCATGACTTATTTGATAACTGCAAATTTGTACATTTTGACTCCCTTCACCCACCACCTCTGGCCACCACTAAATCTGTTCCCTCCAATATATTTTATTTTATACCCCCTTTCACTTGCCATTAGGTTGAGACCCTTTTAAAATGTCATTTTGGGAGCTCCCTGGTGGTGCAGTGGCTAAGGCTTCGGCACTGTCAACGCTGTGGCCTGGGTTCGAGTCCCAGCCAGGGAACTACCCACATTAAAAAATATATATATATATAATAAAAAAATAAATAAAATGTCATTAAATATTTATCTAAAGCAGGGCTTTAAATGGCTACAGAGTCATCTTTAATCTTCATTTAGTCTCCTTTAATTTTTGTTACACTTTTCTCATCTCTCTGACTGCTTCATGCCCTCTTCTTGCTCTGCCCCTTAAATGATGATCCTCAGAGTTCCTTTCCATCTGTTCTTACTACTTTTCAAACTTTGCAACAGCATTCTCATCCACTCCCACAGCTTCAACTACTGCTAGATCCAAATCTGTATATTGAAGCCAGACCTCACTCCTGGCTTCAAATATACAAGGGTGGGCTGAGAAATTTTGCCCCCCACTGTAATATTTTGTTACATTAGGCATATCTGGATATAACTGGTTCTGTGTAGTCACATGGTGTCTCCCCTCCATCATTTGTGACCTTGCACACACAGATGCTCACATGTCTCACCCAGTGCACAGCAAAATGGAAGTGTTCAGATGTTCGGTTCACCTCAGCCAAAAATATTTAAAAGTCAGGCCTCGGCAGGGAAGGTGGTATTCCAGGGACTGCCTTTTGTTCTCGGGGTCCTGATGGGCCCACGTTTCATCACCTGTAATGATCTTCTTTAAGAAGTCCTCACCTTCTTTTTCAAAAATTTCAAAAAATGTGGAGGAACTTTATCCGCTGTTAAGAACTCAGTAACCACACACTACGTTTTGTTTTGTTTTTGTTTTTTTGGTTGGTTCCGTGAGCGGGGATTGAACCCAGGCTGCGGCAGTGAGAGTGCTGAGGCCTAGCCGCTAGGCCACTGGGGGACCCCCAGCGCGCTGTTTGAACTGAACGTCTGAACACCCTTCCATTTCGGTGTGCACTCGGTGAGACATATGAGCATCTGTGTGTGTGCAAGGTCAAGAACGATGGAGGGGAAACACCATGTGACTACACAGAACCAGTTATATCCAGATATGCCTAACATAACAAAAAATATTACAGTGAGGCAAATTTATCAGTCCATCTGCATACATACAGATGTCCATCTCATTGCTTCTGCTCTCAAATCCACTGCTCCCCCAGTGTCCCCTCATCCCATTGGATGGATATCATACCCTGCAATTGCCCAAGCAAAGAATCTGGGGAGTTGGCATTAGCACTCCGTCTTGTTCACCCTCTTACCACTCAGTAGTCAATAAATAACTAAATGCTGTAGGTTTTACTTCCTTGTATCTTCCGACTCCTCCTCTTCCTTCCTAGTCCGCTTCCATTGACCTAGTACAGATCCCAATCAATTTACAATTGGATGAGTGAGCAAATTTCCTCACTATCTCCCTGCCTCCATCCATGGCCTCTTCCAATCCACCCTCCAAACTTTCTTCAGAGTGGTCTTTCTAAAATGTGTATCTGATCATGTCACTCCTCTGTTTAAAATCCTCCTCTGGCTTTTCTCTGCCTTTGGGATAAAAATCTGCCTATAACATCTTTACCTCATTTCTTTACCAAGTCTTCTTCATTCTTTGAAACTCAGCTCAGATAGTCTGCCCTTTACATTCAAAGGCTAAGGAGAGATGAACGGTAGCTAGGGGCCTTTTATACTAAATTCAAGAGTTTTGGTTCTAGTCCCTGCATTTAATCTATCTTTCTGTTTCTTCTCTGCACTGTATGTCTCTGTGATATTACTTACAAGTATCATAGCTCACTATATTGTCCTTTTACTCATGTGTCTCCTTCATTAGAATTATATTTTTGACGGTCAGGGACCCTTCATCTGTGTATGAACACCTATGTGCTATAGCACTTGTTTAGAAAAAGTTGGATGAATGGCAAATGAATAAATGAATGAAAGTGTCCAACAAATATATAAATTTGGGGCCTTCAACCTGTCCCTAAGCTGTGAACATACGAATGCAGTCATCTTTTATTTTTTAATTAATTAATTTACTTGTATGTGGGTAGCTCCCTGGCTGGGAATCGAACCCAGGCCAGAGCATTGACAGCATCGAAGCCTTAGCCACTGCACCACCAGGGAACTCCCTACCTCAGCTTATTTTAGAGAATGTGTGGATAAGAACTTTGTCTGAGTTGTTCCCTTTCCTACCTTATCACCCTCAAGAAACCTGTACAGTTGAAAATTATCGAGGCTGCTCTGAAGATTTGCCAACAAGGTTTCCCAGATTTTTCTTCTCTTGACATGCTACTCCATGTTCAGCAATACGAGTTGGTCTTGCTGAACTGCTAATGAGGCGATGTCTCAAGACTTGGCTCCAGAGTTTTCATTTCATTTCAATAAATATTTGTTAAGTACCCATTGCTTGCCAAGAATTCTATTAGGGGTCATGGAGGATGCAAAGTTTAACAAGACATGTCTTACTAGTTGTCTAAATAACCAGCTCTAACATAAAGCAAGTGAAATTAAGTGTCAAACAGAGGTATAAGCAGTATGTCGTAGGAACACAGGCCAAAAAAAAGGAACGAACATCATTAAATACTTAGCTATGATGGCAACTCTTGCCACATATACAGGGCAGAAGCAACCCCGGACCCTGTACATGAATGTCTCACATAAGATGAACAGCAATTTGAAAATTTCACCTAAAATGTCACCTAAAGTGTGCTTGAGTGTGATATTGTTATGTTACAGAATTACATGCTTATAGTTTTGTAATGAAAGATTTGGTACAGATTACCAGGTCATAAAAAGGGGTGTTATTTGTGCCGGACCCTGTATTCATAGAGGTTAATTCTGACTAGAGGAATCAGAAGTCTTCATGCACAAGGACATTTGAGTTGGGCCTTGAAAAATAGTAAGAATTTGATAGGAGGAAAATCAAAGTAAATACTCGCAAAGGTGAGAGAACAATATGTAAAAAATCAACAGAGCATGGAAGTGCATGAACTGTTCAAGGAACACGGAGTATGGGGCATGGCTGGGCCATGGGTATAAAAGGGTAGTGTGGGTAATGAAGCATGGAAACATGGGCTGGCACCAGATTTTGGAGAAGTTTTAAGCCTAGCTTGGACATTTGAATTTTATTTAGTAGCCAATGAGGAACCACTAAAAGCTTTTTGATGAAGGGAATAACAAGATGGAAATGAAGTTTTAGGGAGATTAACTTGGTGGGATGAACTAAGGAGGTAGACCAGAGGCAGCAAGGTACGTAGGAGGTTATAAGTATTTGATCTAGGAAGTGGCTGTGGTGACAGATCCAATAAGACTGAAGAGGCCATGTGGTATGGTACAAAGTGCATTGGACTAGGGCTCCCATATCCCAGGGTTCCAGTCATGGCTCCTATTTACAGGCTTTGGGGATGTACCTTTTAGGGATTCAAATTTCTTTTCAGAAAAAAAAAGGTGAAGTTGGGGAAATAAGTATCTTTAATATCTCTTCCAGCTCTGGTAGCCTCTGGTTCAGACTAAGTCATTTATTCAAGATCACAGAGCCAGAATTTGGTCCCAGGCAGTCTTGTCCCTAGAGACAGTGTGCTTAACTGCTGCACGCTGCATGACGTGGACCTTTATGTAAGACTAATCAACAAGATTTGGGAAGGGATTAGCTGACTAGGAGAATGAAAGTGCCATTAACAGGATAGTGAAGTCAAAGAGGGAAGCTAGCCTTGTGGAGGAGAGTGACACTTTAGGCATGCTGAGTGGGAGGTGTTAGTGAAACACCTTACCTAACTGCTGGGAAAGTGGGATAGCAGCTCTGGAGAGAGGCATGGCTGGGAGATTTCAATTTGGCAATAAAAAACCTAAAGGCAATCCTAGAAGCTTTGCAAACAGATGAGTTTATAGAAAGAGGAAGCGAGTATAGGAGAGCAAAGAGCAAAGAACCGTGGGAAGTGAGAAAGTGAGGGGGAAAAAACCAGGGAAGAAACAACTGACTGTGAACCTTGAACAAGCTACTTCCATTTCCTGGTTCTTTAGTCTCATCATTTGTAAAATGAGGGGGTTGGAGCAAGTAAACCATAAAGCTTTCAACTAAGGCATCCTGTACATAATTGGAGAAGATAGAAGAGAATAGAATGCCATGGAAACTGAAGAACATTTCTAAAAGAAGGCTTTATGGGGTCATTTGCGCCTATTACTGCAGAGGTGTCAGGGACTGAGGACTTACAGGAAGCCACTGCATTCAGCAATTTAAAGAATCTCTCCAAGGTAAGGACCTCTCCCTCTCTCTCATGCCACTAATTTTCTGTACCCCTTCTCCCACCACTTCTAAGTGTGAGCATTCTGCAAAATCCTGTTCTCGGCCCTTTGCAGACTCTCAGCCACTCTCCGAGATCAACTGCTATCTCCATAAGGTAAATGAAAAACCCCTGGGGGAGCTCCCTGGTGGTGTAGTGGCTGGGTTTCAGCGCTCTCAACGCTGCGGCCTGGGTTCGAGTCCCAGCCAGGGGACCACCAAAAACCAAAACAAAACACCTCTAGTTCTTCTCTCCCCTTTGCACTTCAGTTCACATTTTCCCACTGCCTAATGGACATTTCCATCCATGACTGAAATGTAGCTTGTAACAACACCTAACATTTATTGAGGACTTACTCTGTTTTGTCCTCTATAAATAAATTGCTGGTTAACCAATGTCACCCCAATAAATTTAATAATAAAAAATAAGGTGGATATTTTATTACCCTCATTTCGCAGACCAGGGAGCTGAGGCTCAGAGATGTTAAATAAGGTGTTGAAGGGCACAGAACTGTGATGCTGCAGAGCCAGGATTCTTCCTGATTCCAGAGCTCAAGGGCTTAATAATTTCACTACCGTCAATCTGAAATCAGGTCATCTTTATTTTCTAAATCAGCACAACTGCCTTCTCTATTCCTGTTCCATGCTCCTCGAACATCTTGCCACCTTCTTAGAACAAGCTCTCATCCCCTCCTGCTCAGACATTTATGCAAGTCTCCACACTTGCAGTTTTGCCCTTCTAATTGGGGACATATAACCATTCCAGCTCAAAAACAAAAACAAAAACAAAACGACAACAACAAAAACCTCGGAAGGCTTTCCATTATCTACCTTAAAGTCCAAACTCATTCACATGGCTAAAAGACCCCCTTCACAGTCCAACCTTGCACTTCGTCTGCATGGAGCCACTAGTCGCCCCTAAACATGACAGAGACATTTGTATCTGCATGCCTTTGCTCATGTGTCCCTCTACCTGGAATGCCTTCCCCACCCTTCACCGGGAGAACTTCCACTCATCTTTTCAATGCCAGCTCTAATGTCATTTTCTCTGTCAAGACATCTCAGATTCTCAGCCCCTTCTGAGAAATTATGTTGCCTCCTCAGCACTGCCAGACCTCTACGTCTGTCTCTTACTACACTCTGAGCACCTTGGGGATACATCACAGCTTCTTCTTCATGTCCCCAACACCGAACACACCCAATACATGTTTGCTGGAATTGATAGAAATTTTAATATTCACCTTTGGCACATTTGTTATTTAACATATGGTAACTGGTCTTGCTACTTTTAAAGGGAAAGCCCAGATTCTGGTTTTCAGGGAAAAAAAAATAGTTCACACTTACTATCACCACTTCCTTATCTGCCATCATAATTCAATCCACTGCAATCTGGCCTCTGCCCTAACCACCTGCTAACACGGTTTTCATTGTGTTCATTGGTGACTTCCATATTGGAAAAGCCAGAGGGGACTGTTCAGTAGTGTTTGATGGTTTGATGCCATGAACAAATCTCGCTTCTAGAAAATTTCTCTGCCTTTGGTTTCTATGATATCATGCTCTTGATTTTCTTCATTCTGTAGTATTCCCCAGAATTCTAGGCTCAGTTGTCTTCTTACTCCAATACTCTTGCTGGGTGATTTACTTGACATTCAGGATTCCAAGGACCATCTCTATGTTGATGACTCCTACAGTTCTATTTCAGGTTTTCACAGTTCCTTCCCACCTCCATTCCTCCAGCCCCTTCTGGCTATTCCCAGTGTGAACATCTATTTATCTGCAGGGTGCTCCATATCTTTCCTGGAATCTGTGCAAGGTCAGTAGATGAATACATTAGTAGTGTTCACCTCGCACATGGGAAGATGTTTTCATCCATTTATATGCTATGGTGAAGGGCAAAGGTGCTGGGTACTCCTGTGAATGTATCAGATGGTAACCATTTGTGCATACAGTGGTGTTCATTGTAAACACAGTAAACTAAAAATGAATGAATTCGCCTGAAGATTTATACATAGAGAGAAAAATATTTAAATAGTCCAGATTCTGCCCCTGCCTCCTCCCACCACTATTCCCAATCAGTAATCATACCCTGTAATGAGGTGGCATAGGAAATATGGATCCGATGTCTTCTCCTAATTGATCTCCAGCCTGATAGGAATCTCATAATACCAAGTGGGGTTCAAATTTACAGACCTCTCAACAACATGGCTCCTAACTGTATGTCCATGACTTCATCAAGGGCTCAACTCAAGAAACAGCAATCTGTCCCAAGCGGGCTATGTTGAATTCCTTGAAAGAATGTTATGTTGGTCTGCAGTGTAACTTCGTGTTTTTTGTTTGTTTGTTTGTTTGTTTTTGTTTTTTGTTGCTTTTTTCAGGGTGAACTTCACTCTTGTTGCTTGGGAAGAAGCAAAAACAAAAGGGAGAGGGAGTTTTTTTAAAGGTGATTTAAAGAGAAATGTTAAGTAAATAATAGTACAAGTGGTCACATAGGTATGGCAAAAATTGTGAAGGTGATTCTTTTTTTGTGTGTGGTTCTCTGTCTGGGAATGGAATATGAAGGTGATTCTTGAATTATTAAAGTTTGGGAAATATTGCTAGAGTAGTCACGTGAGAACTGGACTAAACTATATCTTGGGAGAGTCTAATGAGATACTCTCGCATTGAGTTACAGAAAAGGTTAAATTACAAGCTGGGAGTTCCCTGGTGGTGTAGTGGCTTAAGGCTTCGGCGCTGGTGCTGTCAATGCTGTGACCTGGGTTCGATTCCCAGCCAGGAAACTACCCACATACAACAACAACAACAACAAGAATCGAAAGGGTTTGTGGAGAGTAGATTTTTTTATCCTGACTTGTTGGTCTCTAGGAAAGGGATGAGAGAGTCTAATCCAAGAAGGCAGGTGAATGGGCAGGCCCATCAGAAAGAGCTGGGTCATGACAAGGACCGAGGCAAGGGCAGAGCAGCCCCAACCATGACAGTTCAAGACCTGTGTTTCTAAAGGCCTTCTACATATCTCCTGGATGTTTCCATAAACCTCTATTGGCGTGCTGGAGTCGGTTTATACTGGCAGTCAATTGTTATTTTTTTTAAAGACATTATTTTTCTAGAGCCGTTTTAGGAGCACAACAAAATTGAGAAGGCACAGAAATTTCCCATACACCCTCTGCTCCCACACATAATAGCTTCCCTCATTATCACCATCTCCCACCAGAGTGATACATTTGTTCCAGTTGATGAACCTACACTGACACATTGTCATTATAAGGTCTGACAGCTTGCTAAGCACCCCCACCCCTGGGAACCTGGATGCTTCATGAACTCCAGAGGAAAGTACCATCTTTCCAGGAACAGCGAGACCCACTGAGATAAAAACATACAAGCTGCTCGGCCTACGTGACAATTTGGCCAGCACAGCAGTATCTCTTCCTCAGAAACTCCCTCCTTCCCTCCCTATGAAACCCTTGCTACAATCTATCTCGGGGCTGACACTCTTTTCAGCCTCAGCCCATCTGCACCCAGATGCTCTGAATAACATTTTGTTAAACCCTGACTTGGCCTCGAGCACTTTCTTCTTGGGTTCACTCTTGCTGTTGTACCTTCTGTGGGTTTAGATAAATGTATAATGACATGTACCCACCATTAGAGTTTGGGACAGAGTAGTTTCTGTATGATAGTGCACTAAAAATCCTCTGTAGTATGGGTGCTAGATTTGGCGGGGTGATCACTTTCTAAGTTACGTAAACATCTAATCACTATGTTGTACACCTGAAACTAATATAATGTATGTCAGCTGTAATGTAAAAAAAATTTAAATTGAAATAAATAACTAATTTTTAAAAGAAATAAACAGTACCACCGACAAATGATATCCTCATTCCTAAAAATGGTAAAAAGACTTCAAAACTGAAAAATTGCCCATTGAAATGCATCTGAAACTCTAGAAGGCATTTCTGTTTATTAACTGCAAGGTGGTCTACAATATTTTGTGATTTTTATATTTCATTTAAACTCTCAATTAGCAAATATTTAAGCAGGTGATATTATAACCTAAGTATTATACTTCAATAAAAATTTCCCTGATTCAGGAGTTCCCTGGTGGTGTAGTGGCTTAAGGCTTCAGCGCCGGCCTGGGTTCGATTCCCAGCCAGGGAACTACCCACATCCCCCCCCCCCCAAAAAAAAAATTCCCTGATTCAAAAAAATTTTTTCTGTACTCTGCCTATTTATCCTACCCCCAATCCCCAACCCCTGAATGTTATATGTTTGGAATCATCTAGTATGTAGCCTTTTCAGATTGGCTTCTTTCATTTAGTCATATGCACCTAAGGTTCCTCCATGTCTTTTAGAGTTTAATAACTCATTTTTTTAAACAATGGATAATATTCCATTGTTTTAATTTACCACAGTCTATTATCAATTTACCTACTGAAGGACATCTTGGTTGCTTACAAGTTTTGGCAATTACAAATAAAGTTGCTATAAACATCTGTTGCATGTTTTTGAGTAGACGTAAGTTTTCAATTCATTTGGGTAAATACCAGGGAGCAACATTTTTTCTGGATTGTGTATGGTAAAAGTATGTTTAGTTTT
The DNA here is from genome assembly GCA_004026885.1 of Lyroderma lyra. Taxonomy (NCBI): domain Eukaryota; kingdom Metazoa; phylum Chordata; class Mammalia; order Chiroptera; family Megadermatidae; genus Lyroderma; species Lyroderma lyra. The sequence continues at coordinate 3,482 of PVJL010010421.1, read as the reverse complement.
GTAAGAAACAACCAGACTGTCCTTCAAAGTGTCTTCCATTTTGTATGCCCACCAGCAATGAATGACAGTTCCTGTTGCTCCATATCCTCACCAGCATTTGGTGCTGTCAGTGTTCAGATGCTGGCCATTCTCCTAAGTGTGTAGCAGTATCTCATTATTGTTTTAATTTGCATTTCCCTGATGGCATATGATGTGGAGCATATTTTCATATGCTTATTTGCCATTTGTACATATTTGAGGAGGTGACTGTTAAGGTCTTTAGCTCATTTTTAAATCAGGTTGTTTGTTTTCCAATTACTGAATTTTAAGTGTTCCTTCTATATTTTGGGTAACAGTCCTTTATCGGATGTGTCTTTTGCAAATATTTTCTCCTTGTCTGTAGCTTGTGTTCTCATTTTTATGACATTGTCTTGCACAGGGCAGAAGTTTCTCTTTTTAATTTTAAGCTTATCAATACTTTCTTTCATGGATTGCACCTTTGGTGTTGTATCTAAAAAGTCATTGTCATACCCAAGGTGATTTAGGTTCTTTCTTATGTTATCTCCTAGGAGTTTTATAGTTTTTGCATTTTACATGTAGGTCTCTGATCCATTTTGAATTAATTTTTGTGATGGTTGTAAGGTCTGTTTCTAGATTCATTTATTTTTGCATGTGGATGTCCAGTTGTTCCAGCACCATTTGTTGAAAAGACAATCTGTGCTCCATTGTGGTACCTTTGGTTCGTTGTCAAAGATTAGTTGACCACATTTATGTGGGTCTATTTCTGGGCTTTCTATTCTGTTCCATTGATCTTTTTGTCTTTTCTTAGTCTTAATTACTGTAGCTTTATAGTAAGTCTTGACGTTGGGTAATGTCAGTCCTCCAACTTTGTTCTTCTCCTTTAGTATTGTGTTGGCTATTCTGAGTCTTTTGCCTCTCCATATAAACTTTAGAATCACTTTGCCAATACCCACAAAATAACTTCTTGGGGTTTTGATTGGGGTTGCTTTGAATCTATAGATCAATTTGGGAAGAACTGATGTCTTAACAATATTGAGTCTTGAAGTCCACGCACACAGTGCATCTCTCCATTTATTTAGTTCCTGTTTGCTTTTGTTTTTTCAGAGTTTTTTCATTTTCTTCATATAAATCTTGTACATACTTGTTTGATTTATATCTAAGTATTTCATTTGGGGGGTGTTAATTTAACTGCTGTTGTGTTTTTAATTTGAGATTCCAGTAGTTCATTACTGGTATTTAGAAAAACAATTGACTTTTGTATTAACCTTGTATCCTGCAACCTTGTTATAGTTGCTTATTAGTTCTAGGAGTTTTTGTTTGTTTGTTTGTTTTGGTTTGGTTTTTTATCAATTCTTTAGGATTTTCTACATAGACAAACATGTCATTTGCAAACAAAAAGGTTTTATTTCTTCTTTCCCTAGCTGTATAATATTTCTTTCCTTTTCCTTCTCTCTCTCTCCCCTCTCCCCTCTCCCCTCTCCCTTCTCCCCTCTCCCCTCTCCCCTCTCTCTCTCTCTCTTTTAAGAAAACAATCAGGGAGTTCCCTGGTGGTGTAGTGGCTTAGGCTTCAGCGCTGTCAACGCTGCGGCCTGGGTTCGATTCCCAGCCAGGGAACTACCCACATAAAAAAAAAAAAAGAAAAAAAGAAAAAAAAAGAGAAAAAATGTGTAAGAAAACAATCAGCAAGCTCTGGACAAGCAACAGCGCAGGATTTGAGGGGCAAAACAAGGCTGTCCTGATGAAAGTTGGTTTGCTTGCTCAAGAAAGGAAAATGTGTGGATATGCAGAGGGAATGCTCAAGTTATTGATTCAATTTAATTAGTGGCTATAGCCCTATTCAGATTGTTTATTTCTTCTTGTGTGAGTTTTGAGTGCTTGTGTCTTTCAAGAAATTGGTAAAGACAAACTTAATATAGCACAATTTTATTATAAAAACAGATTTGTGGATGCAGTGTGCAATTTTAGTTAAATGGCAGTCAATAAACTTTTCAACTTAAAACAAAGAAGAGATATTTCTTTATTATCTTTTTATGTTCATGGATCTATAGTGATGATCCTCCTTTAATTTCTGATATTAGTAATTTGTGTCCTCTTCTTTATCTTAGTTAGCCTGGCTAGAGGTTTACCAATTGTTTTTATCTTTTCAAAGAGTCTGTTTCTGTTTTCATTGATTTTCTGTTTTCAGTTTCATTGATTTCCACTTTAATTCTTATTATTTCTTTTGTTCTGCTTACTTTGGATTTAATTTGCCTTTTTTTGTCTGTTTTCTAAGGTGAAAACTTAGATTATTTGGTTTTGATAATTTTTTCTTTTCTAATACAGGCATTCAATGCTATAAATTTTCCTCTAAGTACTGCTTTTGCTTTATACTGTACATTTAGATAAGTTGTAGATTCATTTTTTATTTAGTTCAAAATCTTTTAAAATATCTCTTAATATTTCTTATTTGATCCATGTGTTATTTATTTATTTATTTTTGCTTTTTGGTATGTGGGTAGCTCCCTGACCGGGAATCGAACCCAGGCCGCAGCGCTGACAGCACCAGCGCCGAAGCCTTAAGCCACTACACCATCAGGGAACTCCCACCATGTGCTCTTTAAAAATGTGTTGTTTAGTCTTCACATATTTTGGGATTTTTCCAGTTATATTTTTGTTACTGATTTTTATTTTAATTCCATTGTTGTCTGAGAGCAAACAGTGTATAATATTTATTCTTTTAAGTTTGTTAAGGTATGTTTTAAGGCCTAGACTGGTCTATGCGAATATTCCATATGAGCTTGAGAAGAATGTGTATTCTGCTGTTGTTGGATAAAGTAGTCTGTAGTCTATAGATGTCAATTATGTCCAGCTGATTGATGGTGCTGTCGAGTTCAATTATGTTCCTACTGATTTTATGCATATTGGATCTGTGCATTTCTGATAGAGGAGTGTTGAAGTCTCCAACTGTAACAATAAATTCATCTATTTCTTTTTTATATTATTTTTTAATTTTTTAATTACAATTTAAATAAATATTATATTAGTTTCAGGTATACAACATGGTGATTAGACATTTATATAACTTATGAAGTGATCACTCTGATAAATCTAGTACCCATCTGACACCATACATAGTTATGACAATATTATTGACTATAGTCCCTGTCCTGTACTATACATCCCTGTGACTGCTTTTATTAACGTAACTGGCAATTTGCACACCTTACTTCCCCTTTCTCACTATCCCTCCAATCCCCCTCTCATCTGGCAATCATCAGTTTGTTCTTCATGTCTATGAGTTTATATCTGTTTTGTTTGTTCGTCTTTGTTTTTTAGATTCCACATACAAGTGAAATTATATGGTATTTGTCTTTGGCTTATTTCACTTAGGATAATACCTTGTAGGTTCACCCATATTGTTTGTTGCAAAAGGCAAGATTTCATTCTTATTTACAACTAAGTAATATTCCATTGGATACACACACACACACACACACACACAC
>PVJL010010420.1:15011-49715 GCA_004026885.1 Lyroderma lyra | reverse complement strand
ATTTGTTGTTGGTTGATTTATTGATGAGAGCCATTCTGACAGGAGTGAGGTGGTATCTCATTGTGGTTTTTGATTTACATTTCTCTGATGATTAGTGGTGTTGAACATCTTTTCATCTCTATATAAGCGGTCTGTATGTCCTCTTTGGAGAAATGTCTATTCAGGTCTTCCCTTTTTTTTAATGGGGTTGTTTGTGTGTGTTTTTTTGTTTGTTTGTTTCTTTGTCTGTTGTTTTGGGGGGGATTTTTAGTGTTGAATTGTATGACTTCCTTATAGATTTTGTATATTAACCCTTTGTCAGTTGCCTCATTGGCAAATATTTTCTCCCATTCTGTGGATGTCTTTTGTTGTTGTTGATGATGGTTTCTTTTGCAGTAAAAAAAAAAAAAAAAAAGGATTTAGTCTGATGTAGTCCCATTTGTTTATTTTTTCCTTTGTTTCCCTTGCCTGAGGAGATATATCATTGAAAGTATTGCTAAGGGTAACGTCTGAGAGGTTACTTTCTAGATTTTCTTCTAGGAGTTTTATGGTTTCAGGTCTTATATTTAGGTCTTTAATCCATTTTGAGTTTATTTTTCTATATGGTGTAAGGAGGTGGTCCAATTTCATTTTTTTTGCATGTATCTTTCCAGTTTTCCCAGCACCATTTGTTGAAAAGACTGTCTTGACCCCAATGTAAGTTCATGCTTCCATTATCATAGTTTAGTTGGCCATACAGGTATGGATTTATTTCTGGGCTCTCTGTTATGTTCGATTGATCTGTGTGTCTGTTTTTATGCCAATACCATGCTGCTTTAATAATTGTGGCCTAGTAATATAATTTGATGCCTGGTAACGTGATTCTTCCCACTTTGTTGTTCTTTCTCAGGGTTGCTATGGCTATTCTAGGTCTTTTATGGTTCCATATACATTTTAAGATTATATATTCTATTCCTGTGAAGAATGCTTTTGGTATTTTGATGGAAATTGCATTGAATTTATACATTGCTTTGGCTAGTACAGACATTTTAACTGTATTAAGTCTTCCTATCCATAAGCATAGTATGTGTTTCTATTTATTTGTGTCTTCTTTGACTTCTCTCTTCAGTGTCTTATACTTTTCTGAGTACAGGTCTTTTACTTCCTTGGTAAATGTATTCCTAGGTATTTTTAATGCAATTGTAAATGAGATTGTTTTCTTAATCTGTCCTTCTGCTTGTTTGTTATTGGAGTATAAGAATGCAACTGATTTATGTATGTTAATTTTTGTATCCTGCTACTTTACTAAATTCATTTATCACTTCCAATAATTTTGAGGTCAAATCTTTGGGATTCTCTATATACAGTATCATGTCATCTGCAAATAATGATAGCTTTACTTCTCCTTTTCCTGTTTAGATGCCTTTTATTTATTTTTCATGTCTGATAGCTGTGGCCACGACTTCTAGTACTATGGTGAATAAGAGTGGTGACAGTGAGCAGCCTTGTCTCATTTCTGATCTTAAGGGGAATACTTTTAGTTTTTCCCCATTGAGTATGATGTTAGCTGTGGCTTTACCATATATAGCCTTTATTAAATTGAGATATGTTCCTTCTATTCCCACCTAGTTGAATGTTTCTATCATAAATGGCTGCTGAATGTTGTAAAATGCTTTTTCTGCATCTATTGAAATGACCATATGGTTTTTATTTTTCATTTTGTTTATGTGGTGTATCACATTAATTGATTTACATATAATGAACCAACCTTGCATCTCGGGAATGAATCCCACCAGATCTTAGTGTATGATTATTTTAATGTATTGCTGAATTTGATTTGGTAATATCTTGTTGAGAATTTTTGCATCTATTTTCATTAGGGATATTGACCTATAATTTTCTTTTTTTTTTCCTAGTGTCTTTATCTGATTTTCATATCAGGGTAATGATGGCCTCAAAAAATGAATTTGGGAGCCTTACCCTCTTACTGGGTTTTTTTTAAAATAGTTTGAGAAGTTTAGGTGTTAATTCTTTTTACATGTTCAGTAAAATTCACCTGTGAAACCATCTGGTCCAGGACGTTTGTTTGTTTGGAGCTTGTTGATTACTGATTCAATTTCATTCTTAGTAATTGGCCTATTTACATTTTCTGTTTCTCCTTTATTTAATCTTGAGAGTTTGTATGTTTCTAAAAATTTATCCATTTCTTCCAAATTGCCAAATTTGTTGGCATATAGTTGTTTATAGTATATTCTTATAATTTCTCGTATTTCTGTGGTGTCTTTTGTAACTTCTCCTCTTTCCTTTCTGATTTTGTTTATTTGTGTCCTCTCTTTTCATTTTTATGAGGAGTCTGGTTAAAGGTTTGTCAATGTTGTTTATCTTTTCGAAGAAGCAGCTCTTGGTTTCATTGACCATTTGTATTGTCTTCTTAGTCTCGATTTCATTTATTTCTGCTCTGATTTTTATTATTTCCTTTTTGTGCTGATTTTAGGCTTTGTTTGTTGTTCTTTTTCTACTTTCCTTAGGTGGAAGGTTAAACTGTTTATTTGAGATTTTTCTTGTTTTCTTAGTTAGGCCTGCATTGCTATCAATTTCCCTCTCACGACTGCTTTTGCTGTGTCCCATAGATTTTGCAAAGTTGTGTTTTCATTCATTCTCATTTGTCTCAAGGTACTTTTTTATTTTTTCTTTAATCTCTTTTTTGACCCATTCATTGTTTAGTATCATATTGTTTGGCCTCCATGTGTTTGTGCATTTTTTAGATTTTTCTCATAATTGATTTCTAGTTTTATACCATTGTCATCAGAGAGGATACTTGATATAATTTCCATTTTTCTTTAATTTATTGAAGCTTGTTTCTTGGCCTAACATGTGGTCTTTCTTGGAAAATGTTTCATGTGAGTTTGAAAAAAAATTGTGTATTCTGCTGCTTTGGGATGTAATTCTCTAAAAATATCAAATTCATTTTCTCTAGCGTGTCATTTAAGACTTCTTTATCCATGTTGATATTCTGTCTAGAAGATCTGTCCATTGGTGTTAGTGGTGTGTTAAAGTGCCCTACTATGATTGTGTTACTATTGATGTCTGCCTTTATGTCCATCAATATTTGCTTTATGTATTTAAGTGCTCCTATGTTGAGTGCATGAATGTTTATAAGAGTGATGTCCTCCTATTGGACTGATCCCTTTATAATTACGTAATGTCCTTCTTTGTCTCTTGTTATAATCTTTGTTTTAAAGTTTATTTTGTCTGATGTAAGTATTGCTACGCCAGCTTTTCTTTTCATTTCCATTTGCATGATATATCCTTTTCCATCCCTTTACTTTCAGTCTATGTGTATCTTACCTTCTGTGGTGAGTCTCATGTAGACAATATATGCCTGAGTCTTATTTTCTTATCCATTTGGCTACCCTATGTTTTTTTATTGGACCATTTAGTCCATTTACATTTAAAGTGATTATTGATAAGTACATAGTTGACACCTTGTTATTGTTCGTGTTCTTTTATTTTCTTTTGTTTGTTTTCTACTTTCTTCTGCTTAGAGAAGTCCCTTTAGCATTTCTTACAATACCATTTTGGTGGTAGTATATTTCTTTAGTTTCTTCTTATCTTGGAAGTTCTTTATTTCTTCTTCACTTTTAAATGACAGTCTTGCTGGGTAGAGTAGTCTTTGTTGTAGGTTTTTGTTTTTCATGACTTTGAGTATTTCCTGCCATTCTCTTCTGGCCTGCAATGTTTCTATTGAGAAATCTACTGAGAGCCTTATGGGAGCTCCATTGCAGGTAAGTTGTTGTCTTTCTCTTGCTGCTTTTAGGATTCTCTTTGTTTTTAATCATTGCCATTTTAAATATAATGTGTCTTAGTGTGGGCCTATTTGGGTTCATCTTGATTGGTATTCTCTGTGCTTCTTGGATTTGTATGTCCATTTCTTTTGACAGGTTAGGGAAGTTTTCGGTCATTATATTTTTGAAAAGGTTCTCAATACCTTGTTCCCTCTCCTCTGCTTCTGGTACCCTTATGATCCAAATGTTGTTACAATTGCTGTTGTCCCAGAAGTCTCTCAGACCATCCTCCTTTTTTAAAAATTATTTTTTCTCTTTGTTCTTTTATTTGGGTATTTTCTACTAACATATCTTCCAGGTCACTAATTCGATTTTCTGCTTCATCCAACCTGTTTTTGATTCCTTCTAGTGTAGTCTTCATTTCAATTATTGTATTCTTCATTTCTGATTGGTCTAATTTGATGGTTTTGATGTCTTTCTTTTTTATTGTTAGATATATTGCGGTGACATTGTTAGCAAGAATTACATAGATTCAAGGTGTACAGTTGTACAGTGCATCTTCAACTTGTTGCATTATAAGTTTACCACTCAGTGTGAGTTCTCTTTCTATCACCATATATTTAGCTCCTTCCCCCTCCTCTCCCACACCTGTCTCTCTCCCACCACCTCCCCACTTGTCCCTTAATAACCATTAAACTATTGATTGTGTCCATGGGTTTTGTTTGTTTCTTTCTTTCCTTTTTCTTTGTTGATTTCAGTTTTATATTCTGCATATGAGTGAAGACATATTGTTTTTGTTTTTGTTTTTGTTTTTTTGGTCTGGCTTAATTCACTTAGCATGATGGTCTTTAGGTCCATCCATTTTGTTGTAAATGACAGCATTTCACCTTTTCTTATGGCTGAGTAGTATTCCATTCTGCATATGTACCACAGCTTCTTTATCCAATCATCTGTGGAAGGACACTTTGGTTGTTCCCATGTTTTGGCCACTGTGAACACCACTGCAGTGAACATTGGGACACATAAGTCTTCACGGACTAAAGTTTTCAAGTTTTTTGGGTAGATCCCCAGAAGGGGGATTGCTGGGCCATATGGTAAGTCCATTTCCAATTTTCTGATGGACCTCCACACTGTCTTCCATAGCAATTGTACCATTGCGTACTACCACCAGCAGTGTGTGAGAGTTCCTTTTTTTTTCCACATCCTATCAAAAACTTGTGATTCCTTGTCTGGTTGATAATAGCCATTCTAACAGGTGTGAATTGATATCTCATTGTGATTTTGATTTGCATTTCCCTGATAGCTAATGAGGATGTGCATTTTTTCATATGTCTGCTGGCCATTTGTATTTCTTAGTCGGAGAAGTGTCTGTTTAGGTCTTCTGCCCACTTTTTAATTGGGTTGTTTGTTGTTTTGTTCTTAAGTCATATTAATTCTTTACATATTTTAGATTTTAGATGCACCTCATAAGATGCATTGTTTGCGTATATTTTCTCCAACTCATTTGGCTGTTTTTTTTTTGCTTTCTTTTTCTGTGCAGAAGCTTTTTAGTTTGATATGGTCCTATTGATTTCTTTTTGCTTTTACTTCCCTTGCCTTTGATGTCAGGTTCATGAAATCTTCCTTGAGCCCTAGGTCTATAAGTTTATTACTTATGTTTTCTTCTTTACAGTTTATTGTTTCAGGTCTTACATGAAGGTCTTTAATCCATTTGGAGTTAATTTTTTGTGTGGTGAGAGTTCACTGCTCAAATTCATTCCTTGACATATGTTTTTCTAGCTTTTCCAGCCCCACCTACTGAAGAGGCTGTCTTTTCCCCATTGCATATCTTTTGCTCCTTCATCAAAAATTATTTGTCCATAAATTTGTGGATTTATTTCAGGGTTTTCAGTTCTGTTCCATTGGTCTATGTGTCTCTTTTTCTGCCAATATCAAGCTGTTTTCATTTTTGATACTTTGTAATATACATTAAAGTCAGGGAGTGTGACACCACCAGCCTTATTCTTTTTATGTAGCATTGATTTGGCAATTCAAGGTCTTTTATGGTTCTATATAAATCTGATAACTCTTTTACCTATTTCATGTAAATATAATTGTAGGATTTTGAAAGGAATTGCATTAAATCTGTACATTGTTTTGGGTAATATGGCCATTTTAACAAAGTTAAGTCTTCTTATATATGAACATGGAATATCTTTCCAATTCTTTGTGCCCTCTCCAGTTTCTTTCAAGAGTGTCTTATAGTTTTCCATGTATAAGTTCATCACGTTCTTTGTTAAGTTAATTCCCAGGTATTTCATTCTTTTTGTTGTGACAGCAAAAGGAATTGACTCCCTCATTTCTTTGTCTGAAGATTTGTTGTTTGTGTTTAGGAATGCTGTTGATTTTTATACATTGATTTTGTATCCTGTGACTTTACTTTATTCATGTATTTCTAATAGTTTCCTGGTAGAATCTTTGGAATTTACTATATAAAGAATCATATCATCTGCAAGCAGTGACAATTTGACCTCTTCTCTCCCAATTTGGATATCTTTTATTCCTTTCTCTTGCCTGATTACCCTGGCTAGAACTTCCATTACTACATTGAATAGCAGTGATGACAGGGGGCATCTCTGTCTTGTTCCTGATTTTAGAAGAATAGGCTTCAGCTTTTCCCCATTCAGTATGACAATCACTGAGGGTTTGTCTTATATGGCCTTTATTATGTTGAGATGCTTTCCTTCAATAACCATTTTTGCAATGTCTTGATCATAATTGGATGTTGTATCTTGTCAAATGCTTTTTCTGCATCAATTGATATGACCATATGGTCTTTATCTTTTATTTTGTTTATGTGGTGTATCCCATTGATTGATTTTCATATGTTTAACCATCCTTTTGCTCTTGGGATGGATCCCACTGGATCATAATGTGTAATTTTTTTGATGCATTGTCATATTTTATTTGCTAATATGTTGTTTAGAATTTTTGCTCCTGTGTTCACCACAGATAGTGGTCTATAGTTTTCTTTCTTGTGTGTTCTTCACCAGGCTTTGGTATTAGGGTAATGTTGGCCTCACAGAATGAGTTACAAAGTATTGCTTCAATTTTTTTGAAAGTGTCTGAGGAGGAAACATGTTAATTCTTGTTTAAATGCCTGGTAGTACTCATTGATGAGACCATCTGGTCCAATGCTTTTGCCTCTAGAGAGGTTATGGGTAGTTATTTCAATTTATTTACTATTGATTGGTCTATTTAGATTATGCAGTTCTTCTTGGTTCAGTCTAAGTAGACTATAAGTTTCTAGGAACTTGTCCATTTCTTCTAGGTTGTTAAATTTAGTGGCATCAAGCCCTTCATAATATTTTCTTATAATCCTTTGTATTTCTGTAGTATCAGTGGCAATTTCTCTCCTTTCATTTCTAATTTTGGATATTTGTGTCCTTACTTTTCATTATTTGATTAGTCTAGCCAGGGGTTTGTCAATTTTGTTGACTTCCTCAAAGAGCCAGCTCTATGTAATAATTTTTTCTTGTCCTTCTTTTCTCAAATTGGTATAGCTCTGCTTTAATTTTTATTATTTCTTTCCTTCTGCTGACTTTGGGTTTTGTTTGCTCTCCTTTTTCTGGTTCTTTAAGGTGAGATGTTAAGGTGTTTATTTGTGATTTATCTTTTTTTCTTAGGATAGGCCTGTAAAAGATATAAATTTCCCTCTTATTACTGCTTTTGCTGTATCTCAAAAATTCGAATATGTTGTGTTTTCATTGTCATTAGTTTCTATATATTTTAATCTCTTTTTAATTTGTTCTTTTATCCAGTCATTTTTAATACAATGTTGTTTAATCTCCATGTATATCCTGATGTTGTTTTGTCCCACGGAGTCAGATAGTTATTGCAGAGTTCTATCAATCCTTTTGGTTCTGTATTCCCTACCTTCCTCTTTCTGAGATGTTTCCATGTTCTGATCTTCAATGTCACTAATTCTTTCCTCTATGTGGTTGGCCCTGTTCCTTATGGCAGTTATTTAATTTATTACTTTTTTATTGTGTTTTTTATCTCTCGAATTTCCATCTAGTTCTTCCTTGTGGTTTGCATTTCTTTGTTAAATTGTTCCCTTTTTTCACAGACTTGCTTTCTGAGATCATTCATCTCAGCTGACTGTGTTTTGTCTGCTTTTCTTTTTTAAGTTGTGATGTTCCTCTCAGAGCCTTTAAAACAGCTACTTTATCATCTCTGTCACTTAGTTCATAAATTTCTAGGTCCATAACATTCTTTATTGGAGATTTTTCATCTTCTTTCTGAGCAGCTTTAAATCCTAACTTACTCATATTGTCTATTGTGTTCTTCTTCTTTGGCATGAGGACTTTATTTTCACCATAGTCCAGGAGCTCTCCTTCTTTCTCTGATTAATATTTGTGTGGTGTTTTGCTATAAAGCAGACACTAGGTGGCACTAGGGGGCTAGTTTTTGGAGAGCGGTGAGGTGTTAAAGCCTTATCTTCATCTCCAGCAGCCTTTGGGGGCAGGACGCATCTGTTCACGGTCTATCTGCTTCCTGCAATTTGTTGGGGAGGCTGTAGGAGAGAGGGGAGGCCAACTAAATGCGCGCTGGGGCAACTCCCCATCCTGCACTTTGCTGGGGAAGCTGGGACAACTGGGGGAGGCTGATGGGATGAAGGCAAAGGCGGTTCCCGCTGGTTGGGGTGAATGCTGTCATGTCTGCTTCTTTGTCCTCTCCCGCACTTTATCTGGGGTGTTTTCCAGTGATTCGTCTTCCACAGCAGCCGTTCAGGGCAGAGTCTACAAGCACAAGCTACACAAAGGTGCCAGGAGTGCACACTGCAGGCTCGGCCCCACTGGCTGGGATCAGCATGAGGTCGCTGGCTGTGCTCCCTGCGCGTGCCTGAGTCTGCAGGTCCTGTGGAATCACTGGTTGTGTACACATCACGAGCTAAGGCCTACAGACTGGAATCTGTGCGAGTGCACTGGGTGTGTGCGCACCACGGGCTTGGAAATGCAGGCCACACAAGATCGCCCATCAAGGGTGCCAGGTGCATGCAAGCCACAGGTTTAAATCCATGGGCTTGTTGTCATGGGTTGTGTGAAAGTTGTGGGCACATGCGCACCATTAGCCAGGAACTGCAGCCCGCGGGCCAGGCCCATGGGTGCATTGCAGGCCGTGAGAGCCCTGGGAGCCAAGGTGCTGTATCTAGGGCCTTAATTTTGGCCTGGGGGTGTTTAGAGTCCTTGTTCAGCCTCCTTTGCCTCTCAGGAATTTCAGAGGTTGGCTCCCAGGCTCTGTCCCTACACAATACCTTTAGGTCCAGCTCCCTCACAGACTCCCAGCGTTCAGCCAGTCTTGCTTTCACTCTTGTCACTTCTTGGCCTCCTCCCTCCAGTGTATCATGCTGCTCCCTGATTTCTTTCTAGTTCCATTAGTTAGCAGCGATGGGTTCTGATTGTGATCTGTCACTGCATCCTCCCTTCTCTCCCACTTGCCCCACTCTCTAACCTTGAGGTGTTTTCTTGCAATGCATGGATTTCTCATTTGTCACTGTGCCACTCAGGATTTCTTTCTTGGCTCCTGGACAGCCAATTAATTGTGTTTTCTGGGAGAGATTTTAGGGACCTCCTCCCTGGTCACCATCTTGCCCTCCTCTCCTCAGTATCTTTCTCTATGGTTGTTATCTCTTTGTTGAAGTGTTCAGTAAGTTCCTTAAGCATTCTTATAACCTTTTCTCTAAACTCTTGCTACAGTAGGTTAATTGTCTCCATTTCATTTAACTGTATTTTTGGTGATTTCTTTTGTTTATTTGGGACATGTTTTTCTGTTTTCTCATTCCGGTTTCTTCTCTGTGCTTGCTTCTATGTACTTGGTATATCTTTTATGGCTGTTAGTGTTTACCTTATGTAGCATGTGTCCTGTGTGGTCCAATGGTGCAATCCCAGCGATATTCTCTGTGTGTAATCTGGGATTGTCCCTTGAGTGTGTTGTATGTCTTCTCCAGTTGTAGTTGAGTGGTATGTCCCTCACAGCATGCTGTTACCTGTCCAAGGGTAGTAGTAGAGTAACACTGACAGCTTCCCAGACTACCTCAGACAGCCACTTTTGCTGAAGTTTGCAAGAAAGTCTTCCCCAGTTAGGTGGGGCTGATCACTCATCCACCTAGAGCGCATCCATGTTTACAGGGCAAGTCCTTAGGGGGCCTGTGTTCACTTTTGGAAAAGAAACAGTCAAGAAACAGACATACATAATACCAAACAAATATATACAAGACAAACAAACAAAGAAACAAAAATTTCCTGAGAACCTCAGAGTTTGCTACTCGTAGCACACCGTTAGCTGCCCTGGGTGTGGAGGGTGGTGGCAGAACAGCACTGGAAGTTTTCCAGGAAATCCCAGATAGCCACTCCTGCAAAAGGCCTATAGAGATTCTTCCTCTGCTAATAGGGTGGGACTAATCGCCCAGCCTCTCAAAAGTTCCTGTATGTGGGCGGGGCTACACTTCAGTGTGCCTGTGCAAACTGAGAGAAAAGAAAGGAGAGAAGTATTAATAATGAGAAGAATATTAAGAAAAAAACTTTAAAAATAAATATAAGGATTAAAAAATAGAATAGAACTGAAAAACTAAAAAATACATAGAAAAATAAGAAAATTTTAAAAATAATGCTGAAGGCATGAAATACAAATGAAGAAAATCATGAAAAATAGTTTAAAATGAAGAGGAAAATAGAAGAAGGAAATGAAAAGGAAAAAATACAGAAATGTGAAATTTAAGAAAAAAGACAACTTAAAAGGAAAAAAAAGAACAAAAACTAAAGAGTTTTTTCCTTTGTTTTCTTCCTTTCCCTTCTCTTGATGTGTGTCCTGCAGTATGTGGCTTGCAGCATTATTTTAGTTGCCCTGGAGGGGCAGCTGAGGGGTACCAAAAGCTCTCTAAGTTGCAGAGAGCTGCTTCTGCAAAAGTCCTCAAGAACATGTTTCCCCTCTAGTTGGGCGGAGTTAACCATTCAGCCAACTGGTGTTGGATTGGGCAGATCTCCAGTGTGTGTGATCACACTGTGAAAGAGGAAGAAAAACAGGAAAAAATAGAAAAAAAGTAATATTAATAAAAATTTAATTCAAAAAATAAAAATGTAGATTTATAAAAATAGGAATGAAAAAAGAAAATTACAGAAAACAATGAAAAAGAAGAATAAAACAGAAAATTATACAACAATTAAATAATTTTTTGTTTACTGTTCCATTTTTTCCACTCTTTTCTCACTCTTAGCTGTGCAGAGGGTGCAGCAGAGTAGCTGCAGAGTAGCACTGACCTCTCCTCTGTGAGTTGCAGACAGCCCTTTCTTGTTCAAACTGAGAAAAATAAGAAAAAGCCAATAAAATAAAATAAAATAAAACAAAACAATACAAAAATCACTAGGACAAAGCTGTTAGATTTGCTGCCCTAGGTACTTTGCTGTGTGTGCAGGTCACAGCTCTAGGTGATGTGGGTGAAATTTCAAGGTGTTTATATGGTTTGGGGGGAGCAGGGGGGAAGATTTTTATGTTTTTAAAGAGTGTAGCAGCTTTTTCTCCGCAGCTGTCAGTTTGGCTACAGTGCAGCTGGTAGAGTGGAGCTGGGTGCCTGGCAGCCTAGAGCATCCTGGGGGATGTAGTTTAAGCTCTGGTGGGCGTGGTTTTCTGGCATGTAATGAGCATGCGCTATTTGTTAGCCCAGTGAGGTCTCAGACTTGGTCTTTTGGGGAGGGTTTAATTAAGAAGAAAATAGTGTCCTCCTGTGTGCTACACATGTGGTACACTCTGTGCTCAAACAACGGGATTCTTCGTCCCTTACTTCAAAAGCCCTCAGCTCAGTCCTTCCTGGAATGACCCTGCCCCCTCCAGTGATTCTGCACCCCTGCTGAACAACAGGTGAGGTGGTAAGCGGCCAAGCCTGTGCGTGCACCCCACAGGAGAGCACCTGGACTTCCAACTGACCTCCATCCCATTCACACAGATAGACAAAATTCTGAATGATTTTAATTGCCAGATATAAGGAGTTTTCCTGTCCTGCACTGGGCTCCTGAGCTGAGGGGGAGCAGTGTGGGCTCAGCACCCCTCACTCCTCTATGGGAGCGCCCACGCCCAGGGTTTCCCTCCCGGAATTCCCTCACTATTGGTAGGATTGGGGTCATGCCATTTCCCTGCTGATCTCGATTGGAGCTCCTTCTCCATATCCTCAGCTTTTGGGGTTCTCCTCAGTCAGTCCTCTGATGCTTGCCAAGGTTGACTGTTCCCCTTTCTAACTGCAGTCCTGCTCTGGTCCGGGAGGTCGCAGATGCCTTGTCTGCCTAATCCTCCATCTTTCTGCTTCCTTGCCTCAGTTCTTAATAGAGATTTACCACAAGCATCTTGATTGTTCCCACTTAGCCCTTAGGTTACGGGCTTTCTAAATGGGCTTCAAGGGCTTCAAGGTGCAAACCTATGCATTGCAGAGGAAGCAATAAATTGGCCTTTTGTGAATTATTTCTCTTCTAGAGCTGATGGAGTTTTCAAAAACAGCCATGCTGCCTTAACCTGTCCACTTCATGACCAGTGATCATTCACCTGATGGTGACAAGTTGGCAGCAGGCATTTCAGGGTGCAGCCTCTGGTCACAACATAGATTGCCTCAGCGGATTGCCAATTTATTTTAAAAATCAAATACATATCCTTGGTTCCATCAGCCATGGATTAACTGGCTCACCTCTTCTAAAAGTTAACATTGTTTGAGAAAGATATCATCAAGCAGAAAATTCACTAAAGGCTTTCCAAATGAGTGCTACACAACTAAGGTAGCAAGTGACATCATTTACCATGTCCTGTGTTAAATGCGTTCTAAGCAACAGGCTTAATTATATATAACTGCTCAAATGTAGTATGTTAGCCATAATGTGTTTCTCTGTTTAAAAAAATATTTATGAAATGTGTGTTGTGTATAGGGAGGGTACTGTGCTACTGTGTCAACATCCACAATCAGTATGCTTAGTATCAGAGAAAAAGAAACTTCTTGACTACTTTAATATTGTTTAGTAGTTGTACAACAGAAATCACTTTTTTCACTAGCCTCACTATAGAGCCAAAATAAAAGTGTCCTCTGAGTGTAACATGTAAAGTAAACATAATACTATGTATTTACCAAAAAGCAAACAAACAAAAAAGCCAATCAATGTAGATCATCTGTTTGTAAATGTTTAAAAATATATTGAACACCCTGAGTATATCAAATAGTTGCAGATATGTAATTTATTTTTAGAAATAGCATGACCACTTTTATTAAAATAGAACACAATGCTATTTTCGAATTTATTTCACCCATCCCATAAGTGTCAGGAAATGTACTTCTAGTGGCTTGTGTTCAGCCCTCAGACCTGGAAAAAAATAATAAAGTCTACTTTGTTGGATTTATCTTCCTGCATAGTTACCTAAGCATGTAGAGCACTTGGCAAAATAAAGTCACATTTGATGTATGCAGAAAACCTGCTCTCTCCCTTCCAGCTCTCTAAAAACATTTCTCCTATGATTAACTTTGTTTAAAAATCACACACATTCTTTTTAGCTGTTCACTTGATTACCTTCCATGCTGACAAGTGCAATCCACAGTTAGTTAATTTTAAAATGCCAGTGATTTCTACAAACCTTTTAATTCTGTAAGTAATATAAATCAAATAAAATATGTATGTTTATTATAAATCGAATTTTTAGCTCATTTCCTTAAATTTATGATTTTTAAATGTGAGAAATAGTTGTAATTCCAATTCTTTAAAATCTCCCTTGAGGATTTTCTTTGTGTTTTATTTTTCATGTGCCACATATAGATGAAGAATACTGATTCAAATGGAAAAAAGACCAAGAAATCAAGCTTAAACTGTGAGTTAAAGTTAGCAACAGTTATCAAGTGAATTCTGCAATACATTAATCCATTCATTTAACTAATATTTACTGAGCTTCTGCTATATGCCAGGCAATGTTAATAATTGAACATACAAAGTAGAAAAGCCATGGTCCTTACCCTGGATTTTACAGGTTAGTGAGGAATAGTCATGCCGATAATCACAACTCAATATGGTACGTGCGATAATGGAAGTATGTACAAAGTCCAGTGGAAGCATAGGGAAGCCAAGGAAGCTTTTACAGATGAGGTCACAATTACGCTGAGATATAAAGGATGGGGGAGTATTTCCTAAGCAGACAAATGGAAAGAGAACCTCCCAGGTAAAGGGAACACGTTTACCAAGCTATAGATATTAGGGCATAGTGTGTTTGTGGAAATACAGTTTAGTTTAGTTTAGTTTTTCTTTTTTATTCAGAATTGCTTTAGCTAAAAGTTCAAGTTAGAGAATTGCAGAATGTGAAGCCAGAAAAAAAAGTATCACTTGAGTGTAACATGGATGTGAAACTTAATACTACATACTATACCAAAAGAATTGCATCATTAAGATTCTGGTAGGTCATGCCAAGAAATATACCTATTACCTGTTGCTGAAGGGCAGTTGTTGAAGAATATTGGCAAGGGCATAATGTGATCAGAATTTTCCTTTTCTAAAAAGGGGAAACAGAATTAGAGGTGAAAAGACTAGAGGCAATGAGACAATAAAGATAACATTTAGCATTTGTTGAACACTTACTATCTACTAGATACTATACTAAACTATATTCTCTCATTTAACCATTCTAGCAGTTTAGTGAGGTCAGAATTATTTTTATCTACCATTTTACATATAAGTAAACTAAGTCTCAGAATGTTAAATTATCTTGCCCAAGGTTTCACATAGTATGTGGCAAAGCCAAGGTTTTAACCCAGGTCTGTTTTACTCAATCAGTTCTTACCACAATACCATGCTGCCTGTTGCTACAATTAAAGAGGCTATCATAATAGTCAAAGCTAGAAATGAGTTCTGGAGAAAGTCAGTGGCAGTGAGGCTGAAGAGCTGGCACAGATTTGACTTAAACTTAGGGTGTTGAAAATGGATGAGATTTGGTTACAGATTGAATACAGGGGATGAAGGAGTTGGAGAGAACTCCCAGATTTCTAGACAAGGCAACTAAATGGATAATGAACGGTAGTGTCATTCAGTAGATAGGCAATACAGGAGGATAAACAAGTTTGGAAAAGAAAAAAATTAGTTCAGCTTTGAATACAGTGAGGTTCCTGCAGGCATCAAGTGGGACATATAAGTAGAACAGTCAAGCAGCAGTTATAGATACTGGTCTAGGGATCATGGAAAAGGCAATGAAAAGAACAGCTGTTAACAAAACCTATGTCTTTTTATCAAAAGCTATCCCATAGGTTGTAATATAAAGTGTTCTTTTTAAAGCAGATTATATTTCTCCTTTTAACTCCCTCTTTGATATAAGAGTTATCCATAAGTATGTTCCTTAAGATCAAGAAATTAATTTTTTGGTTCACATGTTTTTTTAATTAGTTTCAGGGAATATAGCCTGTAAATCTTTAACACATTGAAGTTGTTGCTATTTTTCTTTGTGGCCATATATGTGATTGATAGTTGAAAGCATTCCATGAACATGCCAAAATTGTATATTCTCTGTTTGAAGGGTGTAAGGCTTTAAGTGGATATTAAATTGTATTTATTAATTATATTATTCAATTATGTCTTGGCTGATTCTTTGTGTACTAGACTCTTAGTGTCAACTAGATATGTACAGCCATTAAAGAGGTGTGTTGCAGTGCTATACTACAATTGTATTTTTATCAAATTCCCATTGTATTTCTAATAGGTTTTATATAGTTAGGCTCTTTAGGATATCTAATGTACCACATTGCTAGAAAACACAGAAGAGTTCTTTATTTTTTAACAGTTACATTAGTTATCTATTGCTGAGCAACAGATCACCCCAAACAGGAACTAGGTGCTTTTGACTCGGGGTCTCTCATGGTTATGGTCAAGATGTCATCCAGGGCTGCTGCAGTCATGTAAAGGTTTGTCTGATACTGGAGGAGTCACTTGCAAAGTGGCTCACTCACATGGCTATTGGCAGAGGTCTCAGTTCCTCACCACGTGATCCTCTCCATAGGGTTTCTTGAGTATCCTCATGATATGACATCTCGCTTCCCCTAGAGTGAGTGATCCAAGAGAGGGGACTGAAGACACAATATGTTTTATAACCTAGTCTTAGAAGTTATAAATATCACTTCTACCATATACTATTTACTAGAAGCAAGTTACTAAGTCTAACCCACACTCAAGGGGATGACAATCAACCCCCACTTCTTAGAGGGAGTATTGTCAAAGAATCTGTAGATATATTTTAAAACCACCACAACAGTATTTTCTTCACACTTAATTTTTCAGGTTTGTGCACTATTAATTTCAGCTCCTTCCTTTCCAAAATAGTCCACATGCAAAAAAAATATTCATACACATTCAAGACTGTATATATAATTTAAGTAAAATGTTTTTAAGCAGATTTTTGGAATTCATTGGTTACTGATAATATACTTTACATTTAATGGGGTAAAAGTAAATAGTAATTCACCTTGACTTTGAACTGACTCTAATTGATAATACTATTTTCTATTATTTAGAGCATTCTGTTTGTCTAAGACTGTTTAATCATATATGTGCATAATTAACATACACTATGCCAGTATTCCTATGAATATATTCTACATAAAGACTTGCTTTAGTATAATTATTCAGAAATATTTTCTAAAATTTACTTATGGAACTTTGCTAGATGGCATATAAAGCATGTCAGACAGTATTTGAGTAGGAAGAGATTAATGACAGGCAGACTGATGAACAAACAATGAGCTAACATATGTGTTAAAGAATTAATTCAACAAATAAATATTATTGAGTGCTTACTATATGTCAGGCACTATAAGCCAGAAATCACAATACATCATAGTAACTCCTGTAATAGAAGGATGTATAAGGTGGTTTGAGAGCATTGACAGATGATACCTGTCTACCCAAGCAGATTTCAAGGAAGGCTCTCTGAGAGAAGTGAATGAGATGAATGAGTCCTAAAGAATGAAAAATTTAAGAGAAGCACTAGAGTTGCAAAGGAAATAGTGAGGGCAGAGGCAAAGGGAAATGCCTATTGTTCAATATCTCTGGAGCATAGAATATATATAGAGATGAGGCTAGTGAAGTAGGCAATGGTCCCAAATCTCAAAATAAATTTTATGCCTCCCTGGGAGTCCCTGGAGTGTTTAAACAGAGCAGTGACAGAAGTGAATAAATATCTATTAAGAGATGTTAGTTACCATTATACAAGTAACTGGTGAAGGATACCAACAAATAATAATTTATTTTCATTTTCTCTGAAAATCCATCTGCAGTTTGCAGAAGTGTCCCTCCTGGTGATTCGTCAGTTAAGTAAGTATGTAAGAAAACTTAAGAAATTAATGCAAATTAACACTTTAATAATTACACAGAAGTGCTGCTTGAGGGCAGATTCTCCAATGGAATCGCCCATTCTTGTAGTTCTACTTGTATTCAGTGAAACTTTCAACTTTTGCTACCTCTCAGGACTAAGCTAAAATGGTAAAGTAGGCAAAGCTGGTCATTCATGCTCTTTCACCTTCTTCTCTCTTTGTTCTCACTTTGGTTCTATGCTCCCCTAATATACAAGACCCTCACTCCCCTTTCAAGAAGTACTACCTCTTCTCCCCAGGTAGCAGTCTGGGATCTGGATCTATTTTTTTTCCCCGCTCCCCATATCTGCATTACTTGTGCCTTTTGAGGTTACTGGTTTCCTAATGATGATTAATTAGTTCACTATATAGTATTAATGACTTAATCTGTTACCCCACCCTAAGGACATTTTCACTGTAATCCAAAGTAATTAATTTCTAATGATGCAAAATAAAGGCCAGTGATGATTGGGGTAGGGGAGGCTTGGAGGCCTTTCAGCCCTCAAACCTTGGTGGCCATCTATTTTGCTGATGTCTTGTTACTCAAACTTGAATAATATTTTATGCACATAAAATACCTCTTGATGAAACACACGCACCCAACATCATCATCTTATAAACATTCTACAAACCAAATGAGGTCCAGGATAAGTGTTATAAATCCTAAACTGTGATGAAAATGGTTGGGTAAATTTAAGTAGTAGCGTGTGATAGTAAATGGCCTTGGCTTCTCAGACCAAGCTTCTAAGAGAAGTATTTTGAGCTTAGGAGTGATGAATGACATTTGTCTGTTTCCTGAGTGCTCTTGAGATGCAACCATGTTGAAGGAAGGAAGCTGACTAGCCCAGTATTAGGACAGTTTAAAGAGATAAAGGTGAGGGAATACTGATTTGTGTGATTTTTATAAAGTGTTAATTCCTACCTCCCTCTTCCTCCTGCCCCCACCAGACTACAGAGCTACAGAATCACATGAGTCCTTTCAATAGCAAATACTCTGCATACCCTTTTTTTTTTTTTTTTTTTTTTTTTTGCTTTTTAGTATGTGGGTAGCTGGGAATCGAACCCAGGCCGCAGCGCTGATAGCACTGGAGCCTTAAGCCACTACACCATCAGGGAACTCCCTGCATACCCTTTTATTAAAAATATTAGCTCAGCTAAGATGAAGAATTCCACTCATGGACTGGAGCTTCTCCCCCATTCCTCTCAAATACACAGGGTTAAAATACATTTAGATATACCAAGGACGATTCCAGGCCAGAACTAAAAAAATATAGCTAACAGTATCATCTGGTCTGGCTATGCCCATTGCACCCATGTCACATTTCCTTACCTTACACAGATGAACATAGGTTCAAGGCCTTTGACTTAATCCTCCTTTTCTGATGCATCCCCTTGCTTCCCAAGGCTCAACTGTGGACACATCGTGTCTGTTCCACCATTTACCTCCTCTCTTCTCTCCCCTCAAGTCCTTAGGTCTCTGTTTTTTCTAAGGCTAACATAAAGGATATACACAATAAGCTTAATAAAATAGAATTAGGAACCAAAGAAATCAGGACAAGAGAAAGCAAAGTTAAGATAGTGGTGAGGTAAACAGTTGTAATAATTAAGCTTTGCATTTGGATACTGAATATGTTCTTAGAATTGGGATGGAAGGTGAGAGGGAAAGCATACTAAAGAAAGCATCAAGTCTGTTGCCCTGAAGACCTGCTCAGAAGATTGTATTTCCTTTGTTGGGTGAAAGTCTAATGGTTTTGACCAGGGAGATTATATTATCAAATCAATAACTGGTGAACACCTCTAATAACAGCACATAGAACAAACTGAAGACCATTGCAGAAGTCCATTAGTAATTTGTAGCCTGCACAATGGCCTTCACTTTAGACTAGAAAGAAGTATGTGTAGATATAAAACATGTTAAGTGGGAATTTATTTACCAAAATTTCTTGAGAGCCTACTATGTATAAAGTTTAGTGAGATTATACATATATGTATATATATGAGTATTAGAGGGATACCAAGATGAAGAGAGCACTGCCCTTGACCTTAGCTGTGCTTCACAAAGCATCAGGAGCAAAGAGAGGGAGACATGAGGAATGGTAGATGGTAAATTGAGGGCAGGGTAGTGGATAAAATGGCAGGCAAAGGAAAGGCCACCCATGGAACTACCCAGTCTTTGGCTTCCAGTTTGGAACACTGATGTTAGGGTACATAAGTTGTGAGTAACTGATGTTAGGGTACATAAGCCACTGGAGTGAGTAAATGGATTTGACAATAGAATGGACTACATGTGTGGATGATCAGGAGGTATCAGGCAGTGCCTCAAAGCTATGGGCTTGAGATACAAGTAGAAGACCACCAATTAAATTAAAACTTAAATATTTAGAAGAATTAGGCTGACAGACCAAAATTTAATATTCTCACATTAGTGGTCTTATATGAAGCTTTTCTCACTGATTTGGTTAGTTTTATTCTCAGGTCTTTGCTATTTCCATTTATATAAATTCATGCCTTTGGGACAGAAAGCCTAGAAGTACAGATAGTAGCAAAAACACAGAACTCACTGGGTTCCACTTGCTGTCTGTAGTTTGAGACAGAGAGAGCCAAAAGAAAAAAATAATAATCTGGGCACATTCAATTGCAGAGGATGTACATGAAAGAAATTGTGCTGGAGTTGGCCTAAAAAACTGGGTCTTAGAAAAAAGGAAGCCAAAGGATAAGAAGTATGCCACTGATTTCAGCGTTCGTGTTTCAGATTCCATACTGCAAAATGGTACTAGGATGGGTTATTGCTACCTCACCCTACCTGATACCTATAAGGTTTTCTTTTACTACTGTGAGTTAGGTTATAATTTCACAGTCTGGCTGTATTTTTCAAAATTGACTTGTAGGTCTTGGTGGGGGGGAAGTAAATTCGATAACATAAGGGCAGGACAAGTACAATGAAGGGCTAGTTTTCCTTTAAGAAGATTAAAAAGAAGAGAGGTAAGGGGTACGTATATGTAGGAAAATATGAAAATAAATCAAAATTAGTCTCAGGATTTGATTTTTTAAAATTCATTTTTATTGTTAGACTTATTGGGGTGACATCTGTTAGCAAGGATTACATAGGTTTCAGGCATACAATGCTACAGTGCATTGTCAACTTGATGTATAATAAGTTCACCACCTAATGTGACTTCTCTTTCCATCACCTTATATTTAGCTTCCCCCACCCTCCCACCCCCTCCCCTTTCTCCCCTCCCTAACCCACTCGTCCCTAAATAAACATTAAACTATTGATTGTGTCCATGGGTTATTTGTTTGTTCATTTCTTTTTTCTTTGCTTTCAGTTTTATATACTGCATATGAGTGAAGTCATACAGTTCTTTGTTTTTTCTGTCTGGCTTATTTCACTAAGCATGATGATCTCCAGGTCCATCCAGGATTTGATTTTTTAAACCATTTTTATTACTCTATAATTTATATGACTGTATCGTCCTCTTGCCACAATTTAGTAAAATATATTTTTTGGTTCCAAGTAGAAGGTGGTAATAAATAATTATGACTAAAACATAGAATAGAAAATTGTGATAACCTAGAAAAGGTCTACATCTAATTAGTATTTCATATAATCACAAACCCATTATTTTAATCCATCGTTGTCAATCATCATCTATAGATCTTTTCCTATGAGGAGGGCAAGGGAAGGAAAATATGATTTGAGGAGGTGGATAGAAAGTAAATTATCAGAAAACTCTGATCAAGCAGAGCAGGCAAAAATGATTAGCCTATCTCTTCTCTCTCCGACCCCATGTTCACTGCAAAATAGACATGACTAAAGTGGATCAAGAGTATTGATATCAGATAGGTTTTAGTTTATGCAGCAGCTACTACTTTACTATTTATGCAGCAATTATTCTATTCCTCTGAGTAACAGAGCATACCTTATACCCAGGGGCCATGATCTAAGTAGAAAGCTAAATAGGAGGATTAGACAAAAAAAATTAAAGCTCCTTTTCTGAATTGCTAAAACTTCCAAGCACAAAGGACATAATCTGATACAATGATTAGGAGTTTGGGGAAAAGTTACATAAATTATTAACCATAAGTAATAAAATCAATCTCTTTTTACTTTCAGACAACAAAAGGATCAAAATCACTGTCAAGAAAAAGTATGTACAATGAAACATTAAGAATATTTTCTCATATGTTATTAGAGAAAAATCTGTGAATCAGACAACCAGAAAAATCATCTGTGGACATTAGTCAGTTTCCCTCTTTGCCTTTTTCTCTTCCTTGAATTTCACTCTCAGTTATTCTTCGATTTTTACATAGGTTCAAAGTTATTGCTAAAAGGCTTACTGTTAAAATGGGTCCAAAGTTACTGTTATTGGCCCTTTGGGCAGGGGGCTCAGGAGTACAGACTGGGGGAAGCCTTAGGAGGTTTAGTCATCACGGGAAAACCAGAAAATACCATAGACTGACTCTATAATGGGAAGGCATTAAGGGAAAGGCCTTTTGCAGACCACTGCAGGTCTAACTCAGAGCTGAGTGTCCTACCCTTGAGCAGGTGAGCCAGGATGCCTGGATCTGTCTCTTAATTTTTCTGGGAGTAAGACAAATCTTAGGATGACTGCTTCATCAAAAGAGAACTGGTCACCTGAGAGATGCAACTTGGACCAAGCAAAGATAAGAGGGTGAATTTGATGGAGCTAGACAGAGGAATCATGAACAAAAGACCAGTTCAGAGGAGTAGCACATTCACACACACCTGCCCAATTGATAGAACATGCAGCAACACAAAGACCTAGACATACTGGCACCAAAAGGATATTTCTTGGTTTAATGATGTAATGAAAATAGGCTGAAAAATTAGATTATATTTATCACATTTTACTTTATTAAAAACCTTAGGAATGCCCCTATTTTATATATCAAGTTTGAAAATGCTTCTTCTCAGATACCCTAAGAGTAATAATTTAGGCCTACTGTACATTATCTCTGGTAATGAGAAAATAACATATGTTGAAATTCTTAGCTCATGTGTATTAAAATGGATTTAGAGCAATTTAGACCTAGAAAGTAAGTAACTTACTTATTAATATTTACATATTATGCTTAGAAGTATTTGATTTAGGACATGTCTATGTAAAACAAGTGTTTTTCACCCTTATGCTGTCATCCCAAACTATGTTTTTCAAACTCAGAAAGCCATTTTCTGGTCTGGGCAATAGGTAAAAAAAAAAAAAAAAAAGAAATTCATAAAGAGAACTAGATAGTGGTCATGTTTGCAGAACGTTAGCAATGTACTTAAATCCATTGAACTGTACACCTTAAAATGGCAAAATGGGAAATTTTATATTATGTATACTTTATCACAATAAAATATGCATTAAGAGATTTGGGAATTGGAATGGAATAAAATGGCTTTTCCTAAAGTGGAATCAGGAGAGAGTATGTCTCATACAACAAGGTGGTAACTTTTCTTTGAACATCGGCCTAAACCTAAACAATCTGTGAGTCATCTTTGGAGATAATTGTGAGGCAACAACCACTTTATAGGGAATTTTTTGTATGACCCAACAATCCCTCTTCTGGGTATTTACCCAAAAAATGTGAAATCCTTTGTCCATGAAGATATATGTACCCCTACGTTCATTGCAATATTACTCAGAGTGGCAAAGACATGGAAACAACCTAAGTGTCCTTTTATAGATGATTGGACAAAGAAAATGTGGTACATATACACAATGGAATATTACTCAGCCATAAGAAAAGATGAAATACTGCCATTTGTGACAACATGGATGGATCTTGTTTTTTTAATTTATTTTTATTGTTAGACTTATTGGGATCTTGAGATTATCATGCTAAGTGAAATATGTCAGACAGAAAATGTCAAGAACCATATAACCTCACTCATATGTAGGATATAAAACTGAAAGCAACAAAGGAACAAGGCAAACATACAAAGAATCAGAAGCTCATGAACACAGACAAAAATTTAGTGGTTACCAGAGGGTAAAGAGGGGATTGGTAGAGGAGGTGAGTCAAATATATGGTGATGGAAGGAGAACTGACTGTGGGTATTGAGCACACAATGCAACACATAGATGATGTACAGTGGCTGGCAGAAGTAACACCGGACCCTGAATATGAATGTGTTGCACAATTTGTACAACAATTTTAACATCTCACCTAAAATGTCACCGAAAGTGTTCTTGAGCATGATATTGTTATGTTACAGAATTACATGCTTAAAATTTTGTAATAAAAGATTTGGTATAGATTACCAGCTCAGAAAAAAGAGGGGCATTATTTGTGTCAGAGCCTAGAATTGTACACTTGAAACCTATATAATCTTGCTAATCTATGTCAGCCCAACAAATTTAGTAAATAAGTTTAAAAAGTTTAAAAGATTATTCCATAATGCATTGGTGTTTCAGTATAAAAATACTACTTGCCCAAATTTTTTAGTAAAAGTGACAGTGCAGGAAAAGGCAGTCTTTTTGTCCTGTAGGTTTAGTAGCCCAAGCTTGATAAACAGCATTAATCTATAGTTCTGAGTATACAGAATTCTAAATGTTATTTTTGGAAATCATATAAGGGGCTTTTTTAAAGTTAGGTGTGTTTATACTTAAACATTTCTAGATATTAAGAGCAGCTCTACATCTTTTAAAAATATTCATTAAATATGCAATTAATATAAAATAAAGCAGTTTCCAGTGGTGATGACATTCTCAAAGAAGCAAATAATCTAACTTACTATTTAATACTGAGAACTAAGTCTTTAAAGCATTATCATGTTAAACATTGACATTTGCTGAAATTACACAGGGGAAAAAGATAATTATATGAACTGCCATTGAAAGCTCAAAATAAGTTATTAATATAAATATAGGCTCTCCAGTGACTCTCTAACAGGGCTATAAGCCAAAGTATTGTTTCTGCTTTTATTTTATCTCCTTTTTGGGGGGAGGGTGCATTTTGTTTCTAAAACAAGTACTAAGCTTTAAAACATTAAAATACTGATGCTGGCTCTTCCATTTCTTTTGAATTCTTGAATCTCTCCCTTCTTCAGTGATATCTCAATGTTCCTATTTTCAATATTGCTAAGTTTTTTGTTCATTTGGTTGGCCCTATTTCCTATGCTAGTGAGTTCAACTTTCAGTTCTTTTATTGCATTGTTTATCTCCAGAATTTCTATTTGATTCTTTTTTATAGTTTCAGTTTCTTTGTTAAAGTATTCCTTTTGCTCACAGATTTTCTTTTTGAGATCATTTAGCTGCATCCAAGTTCTCCAACATTCTTTCAGCTCTCTGAGTGTCTTAAGAACTGCAGTCTTGTATTCTGTGTCATTAAGATCATGTATCTCCTAATCTATAAGTTCCTTTCCTGGAGATTTTTCGTTTTCTTTCATAGCAGCTTTGAACTCTAAGGTGCTCATTGTATTTGGTATATTTCTTTTCCTGGGCATGAGGACTTTTTTCCTGGTAGATATGAAGGGGTCTTTCTTTTCACTTCCCTGTTGGTGTCATTGCAGCGTTTTACAATACTTTCTCTCGTTTATTCAGTAATCTCACTGGGAGCTTTCCTGGAAGGTAGGTTTTACTTCTTTCACCCATCACTTTGGTTTCCATGCTCTTGATGTGCCTTCTCTTTGGGAAAATGTGATGGGCGATGGTATGCTATGTCTCTGAGATCAGTGCAGGGAAAAGCTACTGGGCCCTATGTTCTGAAGTTTCTCTGAGCCCTCCTGCCTGTTTCTGTGGGTTGGGGTTTGTTGAGAGGGGCACAGGTTTGTTTGTTCACAGGGTAATGGCAGTTTGCCTTTTTCAGCTGGCTGTAAAGCGGACACTAGATGGAGTTGGGGGGCAGTGAGCTTTGGGAGAGTTAGGGGATGCAGCCAGGCTCTTTGTCTATAGTTTCTGCCTGGAGTGGGACGGTGCTGGTAACCCCAACTTTTTTCCCACCTACTGGAACATCTTCCTGCACATCAAACCGGTACTGTCCATAGAGCACTGGGCGGGCCTGGTTTGATGTGCACAGAGAGCACCAGGTGGACCTGAGCAGGTGGGCGATCACTGACACAAAGAGCACTGGGTGTGCCCAGGTTGGCATGCACCAAAACAAAAGAGCACCTGGGCAGGCCCTGGTTAGCTCATGACAAGAGCACTGGGGAGGCCTGGGCTGGCATCTGCCAAAACAAAAGCCTGCTATTAGGGCCCCGGTCAGGTATGTGCTGCTGGCTCAGCCTTTCTCTTTTGTCCTGAGCCTGCATTTCACCCAGGATCATGATTTGTTCTGGTCAGCTTTTCCACAGCAGCCAGCTCTCAGTTTCAAACTCTTCCAGAGCCAATTTGCGGTCAAACCAGCACTACCATGACTGTTGGCTCTGCTTTACAGCTGGGGCCCTATTCTTGTGCAGGGCAGCTTAGCAGCCTTTGTTCAGCCTCTAACCCATCCAGGTCACAGTGCTCCAATTGGGGCCCCAACACACTGCTGCTTGGTCTGGGTTTTAACCTGTCCAGAGTCTCACAGGGCTTTAGCTGCCCACACCTTCCACTCTTGTTGGCTCTGTGTCTTTGCCTACCCGGGGTTCATGCTGTGCTTTGCCCAGGTTCCCAGGTCCCCAGGTCCCCACCTCATTCTTTCTGCCAGCCCCAGGTTGCGTTCCACAATCCTGTATCCACTGTGCTCCCTTCCCTCCTCTCCTGTTCACCCTTCTCCCTGCTTTCTCTGACCTTAAGGTGTTTTCTTGAAGTAGCTGGATCTCTCAGCTGAGGCTGTGCCACTCAGGGTTTCCCCTGTGGGATCCCAGTTGTTCAATTGTATTTTCCAGGAGAGGTTTAAAGGATCTCCTCTCACGCCACCATCTTAGGTCTCACTTTAAATCAGACTTAACAGCCAGTGGAGAACATTTCATTTCTACAAAAAAAGGAAGTTCAGAAGCTTCACTGTCTTATACTTTGGAAAACATGAATAATATTGCAAAGGATATGGTTCACATGATTTTAGAAAAGCTGATGGCTCTTGCATCTTGTAAGCAAAATGAACTTGTTTATCTTAAAATCACAAAGGAACCTGCCTATCAGCAATAGAGAAACTATCCAAGATACACATTCCTTCAAAGAGCCAGCAAAAGGAAATACAGTACTAAAGCTGATGCAGCTAATTTGACTGTCAAAAAAGAAATACAAAATTTTGTGTCAGATACCTTTTCCAGTCCTTTCTGGTTCATTATATAAAGGAAGTAATCAGTACTATACTCAGTTATGTTCAAATTGGACTTAATAATTAAAGGCCTATTGCAGCTGAAGAAATGGTGATCATCCTTCAGCTCCTTGTTGATATCATGTCTCAGCTACCTCAGAATGCAGTGAGAACACATATCCAAAAGAGTAGACACCCCAGTCTTTCTGACACCGAAGAAGAGAACAAACTCACCAGCACTAGAGAATCTAATGGTTCTAAATATGAATGCCTATTTCCACCTATTAATATACCTGGCGTGGTCCTTTATTCTGAAGATGAAAATGAAGAAATACACAAAATTGTGGAAAATATATTACGTCTATCTATCAAAAAACGAAAAAGTGAAGTTACAAGAATGAGTTCGTGACTACTGGTTAACAAGGGGAAATGCTGAGTTTAAGCACAGAAGAAATATGAACTTACCTACAAAGACAACTTATTGAGACAAAATAGCATTTCAGAATTGGGGATTAAAGACTGACCTTCAATCTTTTAAGAATAAGGACTTTTTTATGGGGGGGGGGGGGCGCGGTATCTCCCTGGCTGGAAATCGAACCCAGTCCGTGGCGCTGAGAGCACCGAAGCCTAGCCACTACACCACCAGAGAACCCCCCAAGGACATTTTTAAGGACAAGCCATGTTTGAATAAAGACATTTTGCTTTCAGTCAAAATGAAAAGTATCAAATACAAAAAGCCTCAGATGATACAATTACAAATATTTTAGTACAATGCTCAAAGACATATCTTCTGGGCATTCTGGACACTTAGATGATAACAGGGGTAAAGAAACTTCATTTCTTACCTCAGGAAAACCACAAGATTTTTCACATCAAGAATGTATGGACCAGGGGCGTTCCCTGGTGGTGTAGTGGCTAGGCTTTGGTGTTCTCAATGCCGCAGCCCGGGTTCGATTCCCAGACAGGGAACCACTGAAAAAAAAAAAAAAAAGATGGATGGAGCAGATACTCTCTATAGCAGAAACCACAGAGTAGCTCAAGAAATTGTAGATGCTGTATTAAAATTACTTCACATGCCTTCTATTAACATCATTGGACATTCTTCAGTACAACGAACTTTTCTAGATAATGCTGATGTACCACTTAAACAGCCATTTTTAGAAATACAGTTTGAGAGTAAATGAGAGATGAAATTTTATCTGTACTTGGCATAGAACCTACAAAAAACTGGTCAGAACCTAGAGAAAGTGAATCAACATCTGAACTTGTAGTTAACATTAATGATAAGACCATTTATACAAATTTTAAGAAACTAAGCTCATTTATTTGTACAAAATTGCAAACTGCTTCAAACCAGAAAGACATGCTGCCCATTTGAAGCCTGCACCTAACAAGAAATTGTTTCAATCTTGCCTTAGTGCTTACACAACTAAAGTGGTAAAAATTGATTTGAACACTTTCCAGAATGAATTGAAATACAATAAGAAAAATCTACATCTTAGGAACAGTGGCCCTCCCAAGAACTTTATAGAGTCAGGAATTTTTTCTGACACTGAAAAAGAATTAGACTCTGTTGTCACAACACTAAATAATGGCATTACTCATAAGACAAGTTCATTAGCAAGCTGTATTTGTGAGGTGTTACATGGAAATACAGATAAAAGCATTATTCTACTCCCTTCAGGTAAGTTAAGATGTAAAATCTCATATGGAACTGCATATGAGATTTTTGCTGATATTGATCAGCAAAAACTTTTGCCTTCTCATTGTCCTCATATGAAAGGGGAAGTTCACAAATGTCTCAGATTGCATGTGTTAGATAGAGTTGAAGGCACCTTATATGACATATTATGCAAGTTCACAGGAAACCATCCACATTCTCCCCTATCTGATGAGCAAAACAAAGAGTGGACCTATGAGAATTTCAGAACAACTACTGCATCACAGTCTAATCAGCTCAATTCTCATACAAGTCTAGAAGATACCGTTACAAAATTATGTAGTGTTGAGATGGATCACATTTTCATGAATTCAGAATTTAAAGTTATCTCGCAGTATCTTGATACTGACAGCCTATCATTTGCTTTTCTCCTTGAGGAAGTGAGCAGATGCTCTGACATAATCTCCAGCCCGGTGTCCACTGTGATCCAACCAGGTAGTCAAGAGATGACTGACAACAAGGGAAATACTGCCCCTAAAACAGGAACCACAAAAGAAAAGCATCCGAATAAACTGAAAGTTATGGCTTCAGTTATCCTTGCAATGGTTTTTGCTAAATTGGAAGGGTTTGCCAATAGAAATTTAGAAACTCTGGGCATTATCATCAATGGAAATAAAAAGAGCAACAAGATGTACTGTGAAAGTGAAAGTACCAACATTTGCGCTAACACACATGAAAAACAATTGCAGTCTGCTTTATACAAGCATGCAAAGACAATTATCAAGTACTGTTTTGAAGGCTATTCAAACTGAATTAAATGTGAGCTTGCCAGATTTGGAAACATGTATAAGCAAGCCACTATAAGTGAAACAAATGCTTAAGAAAGTACTCAACTTGATTTTAGATGGGAAGCCTCCAGATATGTTTAATGAAACTGAACCAGAAGAGAGAGACATTGAAAATTACAGATACAGGTCCAACTATGGAAATTGTCTTCCTGGTGGTGCTGACTCAGAATCATATATAGAAGATCCTAAAGATACAGAGAAAGAAAATGCTGGTGAGCAGAGATCACCAGAACAAGAAATTAAAACAGATTCTCTTAATAAATTTGAGGTAGAACTCAAAGAGCCACGGAAGTCCCCAGTTTTGCCCATTATAAGAAGTATTTTGGATGAAATTTTTCAGAATGATCTAATTGATGAAACTATAAATGTGCTTCCTCTCCTCCAGTCCCATTTATGTGACACTCCTCATGCTGGTGATGAACCAGGTGCTCAAATATCTGTTCAATCCCTGGATAAAATAATGGATCCTTCAGTGTCTGAAGCACATGTAACCATTGTTGCAGATAATGTTGATACAGTCGTATTTTTAAAACTGAGTTTAGTAGTTACCAGAGGATAAGAGGGGAGGAAGATGAGGGAGGAGGGAGAGAAGGTCAAATATATGGTGACAGAAGGAGAACTAATTCTGGGTGGTGAGCACACAATGCAATACATAGATGATGTATTGTAGAAATGTATGCCTGGAACCTATGTAATTTTACTAACCAGTATCACCCCAATAAATTTAACTTAAAAAAAGGAAATAAATAAGTACAAGTCATGTGAGAATAAACAAAACATAACTTTATTCTGCTGCCATGACAGATAGAAATGCAAATGAAAATTGGTATAACACTATCATCTTCCCAGAAAATATCTCTTTTCCTTAACATACCAGTGGAGGAAAGGCTTCTGTTTATTCTACCATTATGGACAGAAGCCCAGGTATCCTTCAGTCCACATTTAATATTGGTAATCTGACCAAAACAAATGTCATTGAAGATATTATACAGTCAGTATTAACAAATTTAGAAACATTTGCTACTTCCAAGGTAAAAACTCTCTTTTGTCCTCACAAGTCTAATGGCTTTACCTTCACAATAGGATGAGACTGCTGTATACCAACCATGGTTCTCAAAGATTTATATTCTGATGATCAATTTTCCTGCTGCTCAGTTTATCATAATAAATCAGGAGAGATCACTTCTGCATGTCAATTGACTGCCTCTAAATTAAATATGTATGCAAGAGAAGTGGCTAAGACAAATTTTACAAGGAATCAAATAAAAATTGGATGAAATTAAAAGTCTATTCTTAATTCACGATGTGGTTTTTGAAAATATTCCAAGTCAAATTGTTAACACAGTCTTAGATATTGTGTCTACTAAAGGTCAATGTGCAAAAAGAAGGAAATGTATTTGACAGAGAGATTGATCCAGGTCGACCAGAAGATATTGTTGAAAAGCTGTTCAACAAACGTGATCATATTTTAAAAAATCATTGAGGGTATCTTAAGTGTCATCTGTGAGAAAACACTACATGAGAATAATCTACTTGTCACATCCACTCTTAAGTGGGAGATATTTAGAAGCAAACTCCGAAATGGACCCCAAGTGTACAGATAAGGCTATTCCAATCCTTTTAGTTCCTAGGTTATGTGTTGCTGTGATTTCCAATGATGTGATATGGTAGAAATCACAGCAACACATGACTTAGACACTAAAGTCATGTTCGTAAGTCATGTGTTCTTCAAAATCTCTCTTCTGCTGTAATGCTGGGCATAAATGCAAAGCATTCTATTTCTCTAAGATTTTCCCTGGTGTTTTCTGATGATTTTCCCAAAGCAGAGTATCAACAGCCTCCTGTTATGGACTTAGTGAATGAAAGGAAAAGGGATAGATTTTCATTTATAAGAAAGGGAAGATCTGTGCAGCTGAAATCAGTTTATTCTGATGATAACCAGACCACTGTACTTAAGAACTAAGATACCAAGAAATTTGATCCTGACTTTTGTGAGGAAAATGCTGACTTCATTACTAAAACTATTTTGAATAGACTAAAATATTTGCCACAAAAAAATAGATTTGATACTCAGACAAGAGAAGAACCATATGTTGGCCCAGAATTTACAAATTGTAAACAAGATAACAGTGTATGTCTAGAATCAAACCAAATGCCAACAGCTGTGAATCTCCTGAAAATATTGACAGCTAAAACATTTTCAGTCAAGAGTTCCTCGGGAGTTCCCTGATGGTGTAGTGGCTTGGGGCTTCGGCGGTAGTGCTGTCGGTGCTGCGGCCTGGGTTCGATTCCCAGCCGGGGAACTGCCCACATACCAAAAAGCAAAAAACAAAACAAAAACAAAACAAAAAAAAAAAGAGTTCCTGGATTATACATTAGCTAATTACAAGGAAATTCACAAACCTGAAATTCATATATCACAAGTTAGTCTTGAGGAATATTCTGACATAATCACCAGTATGGTTTTGATGCTTATAAAAAAAAAATGATGTAGACCTAGAAATCCAAAAGATGTATTCATATCCCAATAATACTTCATTTCAAGAAAACATTACAAGTGAAACTGTGAACAACACCTTAAAGAGTATACATGATAAAATCTCTCTAAAGGCAAATAGTGTTTACTCAAAGCAGAACCCTAGCATTTTTATGAAACTAGCTGTACAAAATTAAATATTGTCCAGTGAAAGAAAGATGGAAGACAACACTGAATTGTTTACCTTTTCAAAAAAATTGAAACCAGGTTATATCAAACGCAGAACATCTGAGGAGTGTTTTGGAAGAAATAATTAAAAATGGAGACCTTCAACAGGATACAAAGTCTGCTTGAAGTACATTTAAGGCAACTTTAAAGAAAGTGTATCAAAAGGTAATAGGAGCTATAAACCACTGACCTCCACTGGACAAATACCCCAACTTTACATCTGATTCCAAAATCAAAACAGCAGCAGCAGCAGCACACACACACAAAAACCTCTTGTAGTCACATATCAGCAGTGTTGTAAATGACATATTTGAAAATGTTTTCAGAAAAATATTTTCCATAGTTATGTCATTTTTGTATGAAAACAATGAGATCGGGCAGAATTGGAAGCATCTGGCAGTGATGAATTACTGATGAATCCATCGTGCTTTAGAAGATTGAAACAAGCAGAGAGAAAAAAAAGAAGTGTTCCCCCTGAATGTATGATACCACAAGTTTATGCTCCCAAATGCATGAGAAGTGTCACTTCATTGAAAAACACCTTTGGAGTTCCCTGATGGTGTAGTGGCTTAAGGCTTCGGCGCTGGCGCTGTCAGCGCTGCGGCCTGGGTTCGATTCCCAGCCAGGGAGCTACCCACATACCAAAAAGCAAAATAGCTAAAAAAAAAAAAAAAAAGAAAAAAGAAAGAAAAATACCTTACTGCAATTTTCTCCATTGCAGGTGGGTGAAGAATTGGTCCAAAAGGTTCTCCCAAGGATGACAAATTTTGCTTTAATAATCTAGAAGAGACTTCATCCCCTAAAGGTCAGTCTGATGAAATGCGATCCCTGAGGCTATGCAGTCCTAAAGCTACTTCCAAGGGCAGTCCTAAGGCAAATGTTAAAACAAATGTTAATAGGTTGACCAGATGTACCATTTTAAACGGGACAGAAAAGAACAATACTGTCCCATTTTAAACAGTACATCTGGTCAGCCTAGTCTCACTGGGTTAAAATTCAAGGTATCAGTAGGCTGACCATACATACTGTTAGAAACAGGACAGTGTCATTTTCTGTCCCATTTAAAATGGTACATCAGATCAGTCTACTCTAAAACAAAATTAAAATTACCTCTTTGTCAAATTTGGAACAAAACCACAGTTAGGACCTAGTGGTACGAAAGCCAAAAGAAGACCAATTGAGGTCCTGTAAAGAAGATGCCATACCCACTATCAAAAGGGGATGCCAAAAACCACTTACTGAAAACAAAACTCCCCACTGCAGAACCAAGAGTGTATGCCAAGGATATAGGTAGTAGTATTCTGGAAAACATTGTGAATGAATTGCAAAAGGTGAGGCAAAATAGAGCAATGGTAAATGTAAACAGTTTGCTTTCTGATGAAATTGTGACAGCAAGTGCAATAGTTAATGCAGTCTTGCAAGGATTATATACTACAAAGAACAACAATTTGGCCAATCCAGTAAAAGGTGTATACACAGATGACTGCAAACCTTCACAGAGGAATTTTAGTATAATCTCTCTTGAAAATCCAGAAGCCTCTTTCTGTTTGGAGAATGTTTCTTTACAGCTATAGAAAATCTTTCCTAAAAAAAATATTTTTAAACAAATACTTTGGGAGTTCCCTGGTGGTGTAGTGGCTTAAGGCTTCAGCGCTGTCAACGCTGCAGCCTGGGTTCGATTCCCAGCCAGGGAACTACCCACATACCAAAACAAACAAACAAACAAACAAATACTTGATAAATGGAAAAAATAATCAAATGGCATGGAAAATGAAAAATATAAGCTATTGATGATAGCTGAGACAGTTTTGAATGAAATTTAAATGAAAACAATCAGTTTCATTTTAGACACTCCTTGAGGCTCATGAAAGCAGACAACCATAATTTTAAAAGAACTGCTTCTAGAGCTAAGCGTTCCCAAGCACAACTTAATATACTTTGCCAGGAAATTGTTGAAAAGCTATTTGAAAAATTAGAGTTGTAGTTCTTGACTCAGATGTTGATAACAGGTAGTAAAGAAATGCTAGTAAGAAAGAAAGAAACTACTGCTAGAAGTAAATGTAGTTCCTTAAGAACAAATAACCTCAGCAATGAACCAACTTATAACACAAAATTGAAGGAAAAATTCTGGGGGCTTTAGCCACCAAATCGCTAAAGAGATCATGGAAGAGTTTCTTAACACCTTAGAATCATTTGCAGACCTAAACAGTTTAAACATGTTTCTACATATGCTTTTTCTGAAATTCAGAAAATACCTATTAAGAACTTTTTTTGCTGTCCAACAGAAACCATTAATGAAAAATATATTGCCCCAGTTATAAATACTGTGTAAGTTTCCCGATGAATGTAAATGAAGCAGTATGATTTTCCAGGAAAATGTACTAAATACCCTTTAACAACTTCACTCATTCTATTCAGAATTGCTTACTTATACTGCTAATGCTATCCCAGACATGCTTGGTATAATTAAGAACACACTAGACAAAAATACCAAGTGGAACAATCCTCAATTAACATATTTGAAGAAAACATTGTAGCAAGTCAGATCATCAGCACACTTATGGACCAGTGTACCCATTTATATGAGTCGATGATTAAAAGCCATCCAAAACAATCCCTATTGCAAGGAGCTAAAAATGCCAACATGGTTAATAGGTCCAAATTTGCAACCAGGATGGTAATGTCCACTTCAAAGGGAGTTAGCTGTAGGGATGTTCTTCCACAAAGCCCTGGCTTAATGTTTTTTGTACAGAGGAAAACATAAAACTAAAGGGCAAACCTTCCTCAAATCTACCTTTGTATGTCAGATACTCTGAAGGAACTACAAATAAAACCACAGAACCAATGGAAGGCCTCTAGTTAGAACTTAAACCATCATATTCTAGAAGTGAAGGGCTCAAATCAGAACTTAAACCATCATATTCTGGAAGTGAAGCCCAGGTGAAGCCTCAACCATTTTCATCAAGCTATGAAAGAAATGAACAAACAAATAACCCATGGACACAATCAATAGTTTAATGTTTATTTGGGGACGAGTGGGTTAGGGAGGGGAGAAAGGGGAGGGGGTGGGAGAGGAGGGGGGGAAGCTAAATATAAGGTGATGGAAAGAGAAGTCACATTAGGTGGTGAACTTATTATACATCAAGTTGACAATGCACTGTAGAATTGTA